>PVKE010005822.1:39140-57410 GCA_004027555.1 Craseonycteris thonglongyai
CCCCCCCCCCCCCCCTCCCCGGCACTGGCAGTGGCCCGTCCCTTCTGTCTTTACTCGTCCTCGTAGCTGTGACCTCTAACTCCCTGTTCTCTGAGCCAGTGGCCTTGACCCCTACCGATGTGGTCAGGGCTGTACCTAGCGGTCACCCTGCACCTTGCTCCCTGGGGCCCTGCTCCCGATGTCCCCCTGGGCCCTCACTCCTCTTCTGGCCTTGGCGTTCCTACCCTGAGGTCATGGCTCTCGTCTGGAATGAAATGCGGCCCTTCTGCCTCACCTACAGGGTCTCCAGGGCGTGGTCCTGCTGCTCTCCGCAGACTCCCCTCCGTGTGGTCCAGCCTGGCCACTGGGGCCCGTGGCACTGTGCTGGCCGGGTGCTCGGCCCTGGGCTGTCACTCATGGCTGCGTACCCGGCAAGCTCCCAGGGCGGGGACAGAACACGCTCAGCACCTCGTCCAGATCACAGCCTCCGTGGAGCCCCTGGTCCTGACCCGCTTCTGGCTCTGTCCTCTTCTCCATGCCTTGTAGTGAGTGACAAGAGAGGACATAGTTAGGTCCCTGAGCCCTGCTGTGTCCCCAGGGGCCGACTTCCTAGGAATTGGGCTGGGGATGGGCCGTTGTCACAGGGGTGTGGCCCTGCTGCTGTGTAGAGTTGCAGGACT
Organism: Craseonycteris thonglongyai; assembly: GCA_004027555.1. Classification (NCBI taxonomy): domain Eukaryota; kingdom Metazoa; phylum Chordata; class Mammalia; order Chiroptera; family Craseonycteridae; genus Craseonycteris; species Craseonycteris thonglongyai. Next base: position 39,800 of record PVKE010005822.1, read on the forward strand.
CTCATAGCTTAAGGCTGAGACTCAAGAAGCAGGCCCCCTGGCCCCTGTTCCCTCTGCCCATCCTGCTGAGGGGTGGGCGAGTTCACGGCCGGAGCTTGTTTCCATAAGCCCTAGCGCCCTGCCCTGCGTGCCGAGCGGGAGACCTTGGTCTTGGCCCGCCATGATGGGCGCTGAGCATCTGCCCTCCTGCCAGCCCCCAGGCTCCTGCGCGCCTATTACTGGAGAGTCTGTAACCCTCCCTGCGGGGGCCCCACCCCAGGCTCCTTCCACGTGCCCTGCGCCCGGTCTGTGGCCTGTGCCTCTCGCCCAGCGAAGGCTGTGCTGGGCGTGGTGCAGGCCGGGTGCTCTCAGCCACCCTTCTGGCCGTGTTTCTATTTCCTGCCCTGCCCCTGCCTCTTTTGCTGGATCAGAACGAGGGGGCTGCTGGCGCCTGGCCGTGCTGCATCACTTGGAACAGAAAGGGGTACATTGTAATAGACTCAGGCTGAGAGCCTGTCAGGTTTGGAAAATGAGCTTGTCTTTATTGTTCCACTGAGGACTGTGCCCTGGCTGTGGGTTCTTGGTCATCTTCGAGAGAAGCCAGGTGTGGAGCTGCCTGTTTGGGCTGCACCGCTAAGACACTAGATCCTGGCCTGGCCTTGGGCCCTTGTCCTGTCCCCTCACCCCTGTTCCTGCCCTGACCCCTAGTCCCTGTCTTGCCCCCTGTGCCTGCCGTGGCCCCTGTCTCTGCTCTGGGCCCTGCCCCTGGCCTGTGCTGCACCAGGTCTGTTCTCTGAGCTGGGCTCTGTCTCCCAGCAGCAGACTTTATGTCTTCTTTCCGGAGTCCTAAGTCACAGACGGAAAAGTTCTCACAAACTGTCAGACCTCAGAGCTGAAGTGTGAGCTGCAAGGGGCTGCTCAGTGGCTGTGTCCTGTTCCGGAAGAGTGCCCGGCTGGTGGGCGGTGGGCCCTGCAGTGAGGGTGGACGCAGGGCTGTGTCCTGTCCCAGAAGAGTGCCCGGCTGGTGGGCGGTGGGCCCTGCAGTGAGGGTGGACGCAGGGCTGTGTCCTGTCCCGGAAGAGTTCCCGGCTGGTGGGCGGTGGGCTCTGCAGTGAGGGTGGACGCAGGGCTGTGTCCTCGGGGCATGGGCAGGACAGTTAGGTCAGGGCCGTAGTAGTAAAGCAGCACACACGTAGCGTGGGCGTGCCATGTGGCAGAGTGGACATTTCACCTGATGTAGTAGATAAAGTGGGAGCCTGTTCCAGGGGTTCCTGCCTGGCTGGCTGCCCCTGGCCAGGTCCTGCCCCAGGGAGGGACGGAGCGGGGTCGTCACTGGTGGTCCTGCAGTTAGGGGTTCAGAAAGGCACATACTGGAAACCTCTCTTGTGCTGCCTGAGAGTTTTATTACAGCATTTCCAGTATCATTAATATTAAAGGACCTAAATTGGGAGAATAGATCAGCAGTACAAATAAGCATTTACTGTAATTGGGAAAAATACTAATGATTTAATTTGCATATGTGGCAGCAGCATTTTTTTATGACTGCCTTGATAATAAAAGAGTATCATAAATGCAAGCAAATAGAGACATCCATTAATTCTCTTATTCGTTTTAAATGGTATTCCCGGCTTCCACGGTGACACTTTAATAGTTAGGATGCCTAATTTGAGTCTGTTACGTGGGTGCATGCCCTGCCTCGCTTGGGAATCCAGCCGTGTCAGTGTGATTTGGAGCCTCAGTTGGTTGCTGTGAGGTAGGACGTTTGGAGAAATCAGCCGGCCAGGCCGGTGTGATGTGCCCCAGGCCTGTGCTCTGGGGTCTGGGGCACCTGGGAGCTTTCCCGGTGCCCAGCAAGCAGGTCTTAGGTGATGGGGTGTGTGTGTCACACGGAGCTGGGAGGGGCGATGAAGGCACACCTGCCCATCCCAGGCTGCGTCAGGGGCTCTCGTCCCAGGCAACTCGCTGTCACTGGAAACGCTCGCTGGCCAGTGCAGAGTGCTAGCCTTTTCTTTCAGCTTGGAAGTAAGTAGCACTGCATGCCGGGGTTGGCTCCACGGCTGTCACACAACTTCAGTCGTGATCTGGACACCACTGCAGACGTTACGTAGAGCTTGGGCCCGACAGGTGAGGAAGTGAGCTTGGCGCCCGTTCTCTCTCGCATGTGCCTGAAACACTCCTCTGTTCTCCCTCCTTTCCCTCTCGCTTCCAGATTTGTAAAATGGGTTTCGAGACCCAGATGTTGTGAGAGATAACAGCGAGGTGGTGTCCTGGTGACTGCGTCAAAGGAGAGCAGATTGCTGAGATGCAAAAGGCCACTTCAGAAAATGCCAAAGCGATGCACTGTCACTTGTCTGCCCCTGTGGCTCAGCGCTGTGCGTCTCCTTCTGTTGGCAGGGGAAGGTGGTGGGGAGGGCAGGGGGGAGGGCGGGGGGGGGGGGGGGGGGAGGTGGCGGGAGAGGCAGCCCAAGGCTCTGAGTTCTAGCATCTGTTTCCTCACATTGCATGTGAGTCTGTGCTCAGGTGACAGCTCAGTGACCACGAATATAAACGTTCTGATGCATGAGGCGGGGGAGGGGCTGCTGCTTTGTCACTTCCAGCCATTCTCTCAGGTTCTCTGTCTGCGGACGCTTGTTTGCTCCGTCGCATCCTGGAGACGCCACGAACCATGACTGCGTTTGGTTTCAGTGGCCGCTGGGCACTGGGCTGTTCAAGTTGGTGCATTTCCTTGTTTTCCGAGACTGGATCACAAGGCCCAGTGAAGAATGACACACATGTGTCTATGAAGTTGGGGACAAAGAGGGGAACCCACAGAGGGAACAGTTTGCCAGTTCCCTGGGTCTTTGTGTCTCACTTTTTATAAAAGTGGTTTTATTTTTAACTGTGAGAAACACAAAACTTGCAATTTACCATCCTAACCGTTTTTAGGTGCTCTGCCCTGTTACATCCATTCACGTTGTTGTGCAACCATCTGTAGGACTTTTTTGTCTTGCAAAACTGAAGCTCTGTACCCATTAAACACTAATTTCATTAGATGTTTTAAAAAACTAGGTGATTCTTACGAAACACAAGGTTACTGGACCATGCAGAGCACAGTGTTGGCTAACTCTGAAGGAGACGTTTCTGTGTCTGACTGCACACACACATAGGTGCATGCGCGTGTGTAAGGAGGTGATATCATTACGTGTGGTGAGCACTGCTCAGGTGTGTGGATGGCTTCTGCTGCCGTGGGCTGTGGAAAGAGGGGGGAAGGAGACATTCCCCAGGTCATGGCGGAGTTGGAAGTCTGCGGGCCGCCTGGTGCCTCGTGTTTGGCTGTGACCTGAGGCTGCGCTGTGTGCCCTGCCGAGACCAAGCACTGCAGGGGCTGTAGCTGAGCTCCTGTGGGGAATGCTGGGGGCCCAGGACCAGAGCACGTCAGGCGTGTGACCAGACCCTGTCCCGCCTTCCAGGGCCCCCTCCCTCCCTTGCTCGTCCGGTGGTCACCTGCTCAGTCGGCCCTGCTCCCTTGTCCCTACTGCGGTGCTTTTCTCCTACCCCTGTCTCCCCGGCACTCTGTGTCTGTCTGCTTGTCTCCTGGAAGCAGGGGACCCACAGCTACCAGGTACAAGCAGGGGCCGGCCACCTTCCATGGCCAACCCTGCTCAGCCTGGTCCTCGTGGACATGGCTGCTGTGGGCACTGTGGGCACTACACGTGCTGCGTGTCTCCACAGGTCTCCCCGCCGTTGGCTGCACTGTGGCTGGGAGTGCTGGGTCTTACTAGACAGACGAGCCCCCCTGGGACCTGTTGCCCTTCGGATGCCTCCCCTTGGATGCTCACGGTCACCTCGCTCCCTGTCCTCACTCCTGAGCCATTGTCCTTTTGTCTCACCGTCCCAGGACCCTTGGAGACTAGGCCCTCTGCCTGGGCTGGCCTTTGGCCACAGCTAGTTCTATAGGCCGGCTCAGTGACGCTCTCAGGTTGGCCTGTCTCCTGTCCCCAGGACTGTACCTGCACTCATCTCCCGGGGGAAGGGGGCCTGGCCTGATCTTCTAGGGGGTGGGGGTCTCTGTTCAGTTCAGACATTTCCAGAATCCTGCGAGGCTCAGCGTTTTCTCCTGTCCGCTTCCCTGTGGCTGCTGGTCCATGGTCAGGCATCTTAGTGTCGCATCTGCTTGAAGTCTGTTTTCCCCGGGTGACCCCTGGGAAAGATCAGGACTATGTTCTGAGGGGCCTCAGGGTTAGAGGTTGACGGAGCTGGTGGCCACGTGACTGGACAGCAGGTTGTCCGTTTTCACAAAGAAGGACAGTGGAAATGGCAGGATGCCGTGGTCCTGGGAATCTGCCCCCAGGCGGGAATCGGGCTGATGGTAGAGGGACAAGATGTACCTGTAACTGCAGTTCCACAGGGCAGTGCCCCCTGTGCAGCCTCCCCTGCCCTCTGAATTTGAGTCCTGTGTTTTTTATGAAAGGAGGACTGTGAATAATAGTGCGCGTGCGCCTGCGCGGTGTGTGCCCACAGGAGGCTGGCCGGCTGTTCACGTCCTGGTGTCTGTCTGCCGGTAGCCTCCTTTATTTTTTATATAGAAATACCTGTTAAAAAATTATAACAGTGCTTCTTGTAAACAGTGTCAGCACTCAGGAAGCTTAGAAAGTAGGAACAGCAAGGAAACCCCGTGCCCCCAGGAAACCAAGGCTGCAGTGGGGCTGCCCCTCCCGATGTCCTGATGCCCACCGCCACCCCCTCAGCCCTGCCGTCCTGCTTGCTGCCCCCGCGGGATGCCCGCCACCGCCCCCTAATCTAAAGAGTTTATTTTCTCAAGAAGTTTATATGTGTTAAAACTAGAATGTGACTGGTTATGAATGAATTGATGTAGCCACCAGGGGCTAGGTAGGGACTGTTTTCTTCTGTGACAGACATTTGTATCCTGTGCATTCACATGCATGTGCATGTGCGTGCAGGCTTGTCTGTCTGTGCGAGAGCCCCAATGGCCCTGGGGCTGCTGGCTGCTTCCGCAGCATCTCCCGTCCGGCAACCTCCAGGGTGGTGGGAGGGGCCTGGCCGGCCGCCTTGGAGTGCTGAGACTTCCTGACATGCTTCCTGTGCAGTGGAGTTTTCTTCCTCTCAGGTGTGGAGCCTATCATGGCAGTAAAATATAAATCTGCCCCAACGAATTAATGGTGAAAGAATCTTAAGTCTTCCCCTGCATGACCATCTAACATGAAGAGAACTCTTACAAAACTCAACGGCCAGGCCGTGCGGCCCAGGCTTCCTGAGCGACATGTGCTAAGCAAAACCGTGGGCTCGGGCATCACATAGTTAAGAGTGGTTTTTGATGAAACTTAAACTCGTGATTAATTAAATGCAAGTTAAATGAACTGTGTAGTTGGAGCACATTTCACATGTGATTTTTCTGTCCTCTCACCTGACGTGGGGCCTCCGTTTCCTCAGTCCCACTTGTCTGCCCTGTGTTTGCCTCAGCGCTGCTTCTGTGCGGTTTCATTGTGTCGAGAGCGGTGATTTGGCATCAGCTTCCAGTAAACCTGCTGATTGTGAGACTACAGGAGCAAGAGTGGTCTGTACCCATTGCCCAGAGAGTCTAAGAAAGATAGTGCAGGTGGGACATATCAGCCACGCAGGCATCATTTTTGGATCTTTTCTTGGCCTTTGAGCGCTTGATATTCTGTCTGCCCCACCCCCAGCCAGAAGCGTTCAGATGGGTGAATTCCTACCCAGTAGACCACCTCCGGGGTCCGCATAACTTCCATGTGTATCAGAGCCAGGACATTGCCGGCCGTCTGCACGCCCCTTGCTCCTCCTGCTCTGGGACCCCCTTGCTGCTGCAGCACAGGTCACGGTTTCAGGCTTTGTCACACAGGGCGTTGCGGCCTGTGCTCTCGAGGACGTCTGTCTGCCCTTGCCACTTGTGTTTGCTGCTGCTGGTGGGCGCTGCTTGTTTATTCCGGTTGCAGCGGTGCAGTCTTAACTAGATCTGACTGCCCCACAGCACACCCATTGCCCTGGGGATGCACATCTGGGAAGTTCCCCGTTTCTGTCTCCCACAGATGCTGCTATGTGTCCCTCTTGCAAATGACTGGAAAGCAAGCATGTGCCTTCCTGTGGGGCACGTACCTAGGAGTGGCCTCTAGGTCTGGCTTCCGTGCGTGTCACCCAGCGGTCCCCAGCGTCCTGCTGGTCATGCTCACAGTGCAGTGTGCGAGTTCCCGTTGCTTCACGTCCTTGCCAGCGCATGGCTCTGCCGTGCTCGGAAACGTTAGCCCTCAAGTGTTCCTTTGAGGGTTCGTCTGCCTTTCCCTGGACTACACGTGTGGGGCACCTACTCTGCATGCGGTGGCTCACTAGTCGTAATCCTCTTTCACAAATGCACCTGTTCACGTCTTTTGCCCATTTTTCATTTGGGTCGTCTGCCTTTTTCTCAGTGATTTGTAAGAATTATTTTGTTAGTTTGTGGGACGTATGTCGGGCAGATTCTCTTCTGCTCCCTTGTTGCCTTTTTACTCCTTACTGGGTTTTATGATAAACTGCAGTTCTGAGTTTTGATGCAGTCTGTACATCATTTTTTTCTCTCAGTGCCTTCAAAACAGGTTGGTGAAGTCTGTTCAAGACTTTTGGTCCACCTGCAGAGCTTTGTCCTTGTCCTTCGGGCCAGGCTTTGTCGCCTTACTCTGGCATTTACAATTGTCTTGGGTCATGGTTCGGTTTTTCTGTAAAGTTGGCAGTCGACCTGCGCCGGCCTGTTCCCGGCAGGTTTGAGGGCAGTGTCTGTGTGATCCTGTTCCTGCACTTGTGTTGCTGTCACTCGGGAGCATTCTGTCCCTTGTTTTATCATCTGTTACAGCAGTGCCTTAATTACATAGGTGTATAATAAAGGGGGTGTTCAGTAGCATCTGTCCTCCAGGGCTGCTTGCCTTCAAGCAGCTATTGCTCTTCTAGGTCCTTCATACTGATACTTCCACGTAAAATTTAAAATTAACGGTCTGTTTTCACAGAAATTCTGGTGGGATTTTGGTTGAGACTACATTGACTACCAATTAATTTGGTGAATATTGACATGCTACCCATATAGGGTCTTCTGGTCCATGCACATTGTATATGCCTCCATTTATTTAGATCTTTAATTTCCCTTATAATGTTCCATACTTTAATGTGTCAAGTTCTTATACATCTTTTGGCTGATTTAGCCCTGGGTATTTGTGGATATTGGATGCTGTCTGAAATGGTATCTTTTTGGAAAGTGTACTCGTATTCTCTATTTGTTGCTAGTATTTAGAAATACAATTGATTTTTGTATATTGACCTTAACAGTCACGTAGTTAAGTTCACTTAGGGTTTTTGATAGTTTTTGGTAGATTGTTTTCTGTGTATACAGTATATTGTCTGTGGATAAAGGAGTATATTCTTCTTTTTCAATCCTTGTGCCTTTTGTTTCTTTTTCTTGCCTTGCTGCCCTGGCTACCATCTCTAGTAAGCTGTGAGAGAAGTGGTAAGAGAGGGTACTGGGCACGGTGCTCTGTTGCCTTCAGCAAATGACTGCATGCTTTATCTGCGTGGGAGTGTGTGGCGTCTGTCTTTGGTCTCACTGAGGGCTGTTTGCCCATCAGCCTGGCAGGCTGAGGTCGTGGTGGGAAGGACTTTAAGCCACGGTCATTCTTTGACCATGTGATGTGATGCAGGGTTGTGGTCAGTGACAAAACATGTCTTCCTTGCTCTCTGCCACATTTCTTTGTCGTCACTTAGTAAGATTTTTAGAAGAATGTTTTCCTAGGGATTTATAATTATAAGACTTTTACTCTTTGGAGGGCGTATGGTTTATTCTGTGAAATTAGGTCAACTAAAATTTCCAAGGGCAGCCGCAGGAGGGAAGAACCATAGGTAATCCTAGATTCAAAACATTTGTGGGGAAATATTAGCACACACTTAAGCCATAGTGACGCATTTAGTTTCATTTATTCTGTTTGGAACAGAAATAAAAATAAAGAAAGCGATGTCTTCATATAAATATGTGCTTGGTGTCCAAGCCTGCCTAATCAGTGGAGTGATCATACCCTTTCTAAAGGAGTGTGTAAATCAGAATTACAGATTCTTCCCCAGTGCTACCTGCCCCCCCACCTCCCCAAATCTGGGCTTTAAATTTATGTTGTCAATCAAGATAGAACACGGTCATAAAAACAGGTGTGTTTCAAGTTGTCATGCGGTCAGCGTTTATCTGATGTTTATGAGTAGTATGGGCTTCAGTTAGACACGGACAGGTGTACGTTTCAGATGTCCTTAGGGAACGGGCTTCAGAAGCTAAAGCTCCTGGACTGTTAGAGATCTTACTCCCACGTGCTGTCTGTGTGTTTTCTTAGAAAAGCCGTCATCTGTTGGTTAGTGAGGTGTCATTAGACATTTACGTCAAGATGACAGGAACTATTTCACGCTTGGATTTTCTTTTATTAAGACGTTAAATTCCTAGTGCATTCTTATTGTGAATGCTGCATTGTGTTGTTCAGAGACTTTCTGCCCCAAGGGTTGCTGATGGAAATGGGAGAAAGGTGGCGGAAAGGTTATCTACCAAGAAGGTCTCCTCTTAGGTCGAATAGAAGAGACTTTGCTTTTGTTGTGGGGTTGGGGTGGGATTTCTTTCTGTGTCACCCACGGAGCGCTTGGTTCTGAATTCCATCCTGTCACACCACCTTCATGAAGATGTGCCAGTTTCTCAGTGAACCAGGTGCTCCGAGGGTTGAGAAGGCTGTTCCCTCTAGTTGCAGCCCTGCGTCCTCTGAGGCAGTGACTTCCTGAGGCCCATGTGCTTTTGGATGTCTGCAATCTTCCATGTGCGACGTGGTCCTTAGCTCCTTTCCTGTAACCTCTGAGGGGCAGAGCTCTCTTGCTTTTGCAATTAGCTTTTGACCTCAGCCCCTTTTGAGGTAATTTGCAACAGAAAGGTAGAGGTAGATTCAGGACTTTTCAAAAGTTCATTCAATTGAACACACTTTTGTTGCGTGCTTATTGTGTGCCACATCCTACTGTGTGACACGTCCTACTGTGTGTCACATCCTACCACGTGACATGTTGTACTGTGTGCCATGTCCTACTATTACACATTCCACTATGAGATATGTCCTACTGTGGGAGGCACATCCTAGCATGTGAGACTTGTCCTACTGTGTGCTGCGTCCTACTGTGTGCACATCCTACTGTGTGAGACATGTCCTGCCATGTGAGACACATCCTACCATGTGAGACATGTCTTACTGTGTGCCGTGTCCTACTGTGTGCACAGCCTATAGTGTGCCACATCCTACCATGTGAGATACATCCTACTGTGTGCTGCATCCTACTGTGTGCACATCCTACTGTGTGAGACATGTCCTGCCATGTGAGACACATCCTACCATGTGAGACATGTCTTACTGTGTGCCGTGTCCTACTGTGTGCACAGCCTACAGTGTGCCGCATCCTACCATGTGAGATATGTCCTACCATGTGCCACATCTTACTGTGTGCACATCCTACCTTGTGAGACACGTCCTACCATGTGAGACACATCCTTCTGTATGCCACGTCCTAGCATATGCCACGTCTTACTGTATGCCTTGTCCTACTGCGTGCCTTGTCCTACTGTGTGCCTTGTCCTACCACGCAACACATCCTGCTGTGCCATAGCCTACCATGTGAAATGTCGTACCGTGTGCCATGTCCTGTGTACACACTCTACCATGTGAGGCACGTCCCACGTGATGTGTCCTACTGTGTGTCACACCCTACCATGTGACATGTTCTGTGTGCCATGTCCTATTGTGTGCACTTTCGTGTGAGACACATCCTACTGTGTGCACAGCCAGTGTGCCGCATCCTATTGGAGACTGCTTTGCCCCCCACCCACCACTTCTCAACACAATAAAATATGTCTTAAAAAATACATAATGACAGTACTGGATCCCAGCACACGGACGACAATAAATACCAATGGGCCCATACTGATGGAAGCAAGTCATGGATTAAGTAGGAAGACGGGGAGGTGACAGCTCAGCTCACCGTGGGATTGTGAAAGAGGGACGGGACGCAGAGGGCGCGGCCCGTCCCGATGGCGCCAGGCCTGTGTGCCAACCCCAGTCTCTTTCCTTGAGTGAACTGGTAGTTTGGGTCTTTTAAGGCATTAGTTGATGCATATGAATGGTCAGTTATTGGCATAAAGCTGTTCACAACATTCCCTTCGTGTCCATTTAATCTCTGTATGGTCTGTAGTTAATCCCCTCTCTCGCTGATACTGTTAACTTGTATCTTATGTCTGTTTTTCCCGATCAGTTTAGCTAGATGTTTTTACCCTTTTTATTGTCTCAAAGAAATCTGCTTTTATTAATAGTTTTCATTGACTTTTCTCTTTTCTATTTCATTGATTTCTGACCTTTGTTATTGTCTTTTTTTTGTTTTTGCTTATTTGGTGTTTAATTCTTCTGTTTCCTGGTTTCTTAAGGTGAATCTGGAGACACTGATTCGAGACCTTCTTTTTGAATGGGGGCTCTCGGTGCTGCGTTCCCCGCTGAGCGCATGGCCCACCATGATACGTTGTTTTCGTTTTCACTCGTTTCAGAATACTCTGATTTGTGTTTCAGTTTCTTCTTTGCTCCATGACGTATAGTAGTTTCCAAATTTGGGGGTTTTCCAGGTATCTTTCTGGTACCGATTTCTAATTAAATTTCATTTCGTCAGAGAACATTTCTGTATGACTCCACCTGAGTCCTTTCACATTTATTGAGACTTGTCATTGACCCCAAAGATGTCTGTCTATCTTGGTAAATGTCCTACGTGCATTTGAAAAGAATGTGGGGGATATGTGTTCTGTTGTTTATAGAATGTTCTATAGATGCGTTTTTGGACAAATTGGGTGATAGTGTTATGCCTTTTCTGGTCTTACTATTTTTCTTTGCACTTATTCTAATAATGACTAAGAGCAGGGTGTTGAAATTTCCAGCTGTAACTGTAGATTTGGCCATTTCTCCTTACACTTCATTAATTTTTTTTCATGTCGGGAGCTCTGTTATCAGGTACATAAATGTTTCGGATATTATGTCCTCCTGATGAATTGACCCCTTTATCATTACGCAACGGCTCTGTTTATCCCTGGTGATACCCTTTCTTTAAAATTTACTTTGGCATTAATGTAACCGTTAACAGCTTTCTTTTGATCCGTATTTGCATGATATATCTTTTCCATCTTTTATTTCTCATCCATTTGTGTCTTCATACTTAAAGTGGTGGGTACTTTGTAGGCAGCGTTGTAATTGGGTCTGTAACGCTCGGGGAAGGTTTATTTCACAATATAAAATGCGCGGCCTTCTCTCAGATCATGTTCAGCCCTTCCACATACGCCGGCAAAGTGAGGTTCTGCCTTTTTGTCCAGTCCCACCAGCTCTGCCTTTTCACCGGGGTGGGGTGGGCTGTTTGATGTGGTCATTGACAGGGCTGGGTTCATGGCTACCATCTTTCTGTCTGTTTTCTGCCACTCTGTTCTTTTTCCTCTTTTGCTGCCCTCCTTTGGATTGAGCCTTTTTTGCTCACGTTATTTTTTTGTTGAACCGGAACTGTGCTCCCTTTGTGAGGGAGCATGTATGTGTCCACCTCATCAGCCTGCTGTCCAGTGAGAACTCAGGATAACACACTCTCGCCATCTGTGCTGCTCGGGACGTCTTCTCAGTGCATAGGACAGAATCCTGTCAGTGCGTTCAGTACGTCATTACTGCGCTCCCAACAGTTCTCTTCAAGGTGATGCAGCGTAGAAGACTCATGCTACCAGCGTGGTTCCCATTTTGGTCCGTGGAGAGCCACGTTTCCACCTGGTGTTGAATCTTTTCAGCGTTTGAATACCTGTGGCTGTGTCTCTTTCTGCTTCACCTTTGTGTTTTTGAAAGCTCTTTCCACGGGGCCCCGAGCTGCCAGCTGTGCCCCAGCCCCGTGCTTTGGAGGATGTCCCCCTGCTGCCCGATGGCTGCTGTCCATCTCACCCTTGTCTTTTGTTCTGCGATGAGCTTTTCCCGCTGCCTGCTTTGAAGACATGACCTCAGCACCAGCTTTAAGGCACTCGATTATGCTGGTCCCTGGTGTCCTCTCCATGTGTTTTGTGCTTGGAGTTTGTGAAACTTCTTGGGCCTGTGGGTGTATAGTTTTCATCAAGTATGGGACATTTTAGGGCACTATCGTCCCTGTGTTTTCTGTTCTCCTTGCACCGCTGCCTGGACACTGTCTAAGCCCACACCGGGCACCTGTGGGGACACTGAGTGCCACTGTCTTAGGCCATCGCTAGGCCTGGTGTCCATGGCCTGAGAACCGTAGTGTCACTTATTCTGTCAGTTGTAGCTGTTTTTTTTAATTTTTAAAATTTAAAAAAATTTTTGAACTGATCGGGGGGGGCCTCACCGCGTTCATGAAGTACACCCCAGTTCAGCATGTGAGTCTTCCTGGGCCGGGGCCCGGATTCGATCCTTGGTCCTCGGGGCTTCAAAGCGAGCGCTTAACCTGCTGAGCCATCCCGGCTTTCCCTTAGCTGGTTTTTGTGCAAGAGTAAATCTGGTCTCTGTTACTCTGTTTTGGCTAGAAACAGAACTTTGCTTGTCCCCAGGGAAATTTTTAATTGTCAGAAATTTATTAGCGGCTTTTGGTTTAAAATAAACACCGATAGCATATGGGTGGCTAATGTTTGGGCGCTTGCTGCGCGCCAGGTGGATGTGCCACCTCCGTGTAAAAGGTAGAACTCTGCCTTTATGGGGCTTTTGTTTATTAGGCATTTCACGTGTCTTAAACGACGGCAATGTTTTTGTAGCCTTGTACTGACTTGCGTGCGCCCTGCAGTTGTGGGTGGTGTGCTGCAGCCTTCTTTCTCCCATAAGCCCTGGGGCTGCGTGGGGTGAGGGGGCCCAGGTGGATATAGTGTGTGACAGCAGACACATCTGCATTCTGTTGACGGCGCGTTCGGGAGGGCAGGCCCCTGGTCAGGCCGCCCAGCGCATGTGTGTGTCAGCTGCGGAGCAGGTGACGGCAGGACTCTGGCGAGGTGCTCAGCTGTCCTGCAGTGGACACTGGGCGGAAGCAAGTACACAGCATTTGGGCAACACCCAGGTCTGGACCAGAGCTGTTCTTATTTGAGGATAGACCGAAACGGTCACCACCGTTGGGGCCCCAAGAAGGTTTCCCAGAATGCGTGGAGAGGGAGCGGTCCTGAGTTGGAGCATGATTTATGGTTGAAATCAGAAAAACTATTTCAAAGGACTGTGTTTGCCAGGAGAAGACAGGACTACAGATAGGAGCAGGAGGGTGTGAAGTGAGAGCAGCAGAAAGGAAAAGATAGTGGGGTGGTTGTGAAGGGAAACGGCTGAAAACAAAGTTTATGGGTTAGTTGAGATCTGTCGTGGACGCCGTATAGCATAGAACTGCCACGGAGAACATACCTGAGAACCTACCCGCAATGCAGAATAAACAGCAGAGGTGCCGGCGGTGACAGAGGCCACCCAGGGCGGGGCGAGGCCAGCCAGGGTAGAAAGCCCACAGGGGCCCAAACACCCTGGCATGTCACAGCCAGACGTAAGGGGGAAAGACCTACGTGTATGGAAAGGTTCAAGTTTGGAGCGAAGCAGATGAAAAGGGGCTCTTAGCATACACCTTCTGACAACATTTTTGAATTTCAACATTGAGAAATGAATCCCAGCAGAACACACACAGAATCAAGTAACAATAACAACAACCCCAGCCCCGCCGTGAGCCAGCTCCTGAAGGTTCCCTGGTCAGGAGACGCTGCTCAGCGGATGGGAGCTTCCTGAGACGCTGAGTGTGGGGCAGCTGCTATGGATTCTCAGGGAGAACGTCTGTGATCAAAGGCTTTTATACCCAGCCGCGCTGTGATTTCGTGTGCAGGGACAGAGCGTCTGAGATTTGCAAGGGTTTGCAAAACACGCCGTCTCCATTGGTGTCCCTTTCGGCCAAGAGACGGAGAACAGTTCTGAACTGGAGTGAAGCAGGTCACTGAGTTCCATTAGGAAGGTCAGGTAGAGGTCAGTTACCGCGCAGGGACTGGTCATGGGGTCACCATGTGCCCTTGGAAACCGGAGGGCACCTGAACAGCCAGCCTTTGGGGATGAGCCCTCACATCACGTGTGGTCGTAAGTGGCAGGGGAAAAACAACCCTTGAGTCATTTAATCGAGAGCAGGAATTCATTGCGCTAGTGAAGGAAGAGATGACAGGCCTCCGAAGGGCCAGGATCAATAGAATGTTCACAACTACCGCCTTCTCAGTTTATTTCTACGTTCTGATTATAAAAGTAATGTATGCTCATTACAGAAAAGTTTCACAAGTCACCCACAATGCCACCACACAGAGGCAGACAGCGGTAGGAGTTCTGGGGCTTGTCACCGGCCCTTCTGTGCGGTGGCTGACGTGTGCAGGCGTCTGGTCTTAGGAGAGGGTCTGGTGAGCTCCGCTCCGGGCACCTGCCGCCCTCTGTTCTGGGGACAGGGCCCTGTGACTGGGGGCTCCTCCGGAGTGGGGGAGGGGCAGCTCTGTCCCACACAGAATAGGAAGCCGCCTTCCAGACAGTGCCACCAAAAGTGGTTAATGACACTGGAAAATTCCTGACTGTAATGTCAGCAAAGAGTGGGATATACAGCCGTAGAGCTAGCAGTTTGCGTGGGCAAAAGGCGAAGAAAGTGTCAAAATATTACCAAGTGTCTGCATCTGTGTGATCGCATCATGGGTGACTTTTTAAACACTTTCCTGCGACGCGCGTGCATTACTTTTATAATGAGAAGATGGAAATCAACTGGGAAAATGGCAATTACGAAGATGGAAACATGGGGAACTAGTTAAGTGAGGGAAGCGGAATTTAGACTGAAACTCGAGGATTGCAACTGTGAACAGTCTGAGTGTGTGTGGATGTGGGCTGGGTGGGCGTGTGCAGAACTGAGAAGTGTGGGGTGGGCTTGAGTGATGGGTGATTTTTGTCAAATGTTTTCTATCGATGGCGCTGAGGCGACAGATGCGTGTTTACACCTGTTCTCACGTGTGTGCCAACAAAACCCTGAGTGCTGCAGGCTGGTAGGAACGAGCCACGTGCGTCCCTTCACCAGCTGCTGTGAAGATGAGGGAGAACCGACATCCTCGTGTCCGGAGCTCGCTGTTGCTTCCAGCGGACTAACGCCCGTCTCTTTCTGCCCATACAGGTCCTCTCCTGAGCCGCGGAGTCCCTGCCCCTCCGCCTATGTGACGGGTCGGGGCCGGTGTAGGCCCGGCCGAGCTCCAGCCGCCCCGCTGCTGTACTTGCCGCTGGAACTTTGCATCTATTTGGAGCTGTTGTGGACGTGGGATTTTCGAGCCATTTTGAATTGCTGAGAGGAGCAGACTCTGCTCGCAATGAGCTCCCAAAGCCACCCAGGTGAGCAGGGGGCAGGGCCGTCCTCGGCGGGAGGGGTCTCGGGATGCAGAGACTTCTGCTCTTCCTGATAATGGCCACTGGTGGTTACGACAGCGCCGGGCCTGTCGGGGGAGCCACTGAGCAGCCCTCAGCAGGTGCGGTCTGGTCTTGGGTTGATTTGCACGTTGACTTGAGTAGCAGACGCGTTTCTGTGATGTGGGGCAGAGAGGATTGTGCTTTAGCCGGGTGGTGTTTAAAGGCCTGCTTGTGATGTGCAGGGTTAGCTTCGTACCCAGTCTCGTTGCTGGTGGCTGCAGGTGGGAGCGCTTCTGCGACCGGCTCCCACTTTGAGTGCATTTTAGGAGGTACTGTGCTGCACACTTCACACGCAGTCTTCTTGACGCCCTAAGAGACCAGACCTGAGGGACCGAGTGGCATGTCTAAGGTCAGAGCTAGAAGAGCCAAACCAGATGGGGAACCACGCTAGTCAGCCTTTAGTTCAGAAGTGTGCTCTGAGCACACACCAGGGCTTGTCCTTGTTAGAGTCACAATGCAGTGACCCGGTGAAAGTTCGGCGTCCCGCCTCAGGTCAGGCACCTGGAGAACCAGCCCCAGGTGCTGCCCACCGGCTGCCCCTTCCGGTGACGCCAGGAGGGTAGACGTCAGGCCTGGCCCGGGTTCCCTAGAGAGAGGAGAGGCGGTGCCGCCTAGGCAGGAGCGGGGTGTCCGTGAGGCACGTCCAGCTCTGTCCCTATGGCTCTGGGTCTGTCCCTGTGCGGGGCAGGCAGAGGCCAGGGCCTGGGCCGCCCGTGTGGGGTCACCTGGGCTGTGCACACGCCTCCCCTGGGCCCGACGGGAGTTGCCTGACGCTCCAGAGGTTGGGATCCCCAGTCATATTTAGACATGGAGGCTTTATTGATTTAGGTGGTTCCATGTTGATTGATACCCTGTATAAACCCGAATTAGGCAGCCTGGAGTGCAGTGTGTGGAGGCGATGAGGGGCGCCCGCCCGCCCGCTCGGGGCTCAACATAGGGGTGTACGTGTCACCATCATCCCAAGGGTGGGTCTGTGTTTTATTTTTGCCATTTTAATGTGTCATGATGTTGTGTGTGTGTAACGCTGACTTACTTTTGATAGCTTGTGGGTGGGTATTTATGTGGCTATAGCACTATTTGTAGCAGCTCAAAGCTGGCGTCAGTGCACGTCTAGTTTGCACATGCATGTCTCTAAGTGTCTGCACTGGACCAGCTCAAAGACGCGGAGCTGCAGTCACACCAAAAACATCAGGCAGCTCTCCGGTGGCTCCAGAAACTGCCTCAACGTCTCGTGGTCACAGTTCATGAGGATCCATGTTTTCCTTCTCCCCCCAGCACTCAGTGGGTTCAGCCGGCGGGGGACAGCATTGGGGTTACATTGCTATATAAGTGGGGTGCACACTTTGTAAGGCTTGGTGGAGACATGGCCAGGTCTTGCATGTGCCACCCAGCATGTGAGATAAATGCTCTTCTGTGTTTTGTGGTCTATGTCTGTGTCAACGCTGTGTGTAAAAATCCCTCTCTCTGTATTTATATGTAGATGTGGATATATGTGCGCGTTCTTTCCCTTTACGTTACTTATATGTATTAACTCAGTTGAGTTGTTTCAGTTAGTATAGCTATTCCTTTTTGTCTGTTTGTTCAATTTCTAGGGAAATGTGAAATTTTGTATCGTGATTATAGTTTGTAATGCTTTACATTTTTATTTTGCTTTATTTGTTTCAGCACTTAAAAATTAATGACTATCTCTTGGTAGCCCAGGTCTCTAAACAAAATACATTGTATTTCTTTTTGCTTTCTGTTTCTTTGCCCAGAAGTTTGTGTGTCTTCTGAGAGTGCATCCTTGCGCCCCTGGTTTCGTGGGCTGGCTCAATGCTCTCCTGCCATCTTCCCCTCAGGCTTCCCGAGAGGCTGGGCCCTGAGGGGCAGAGCTGGCTCTGGCTTTTCTCCTCCTGAGGGTCTTTGCTGTCACGTGGGGAGCTCACCCACGGGTGACTGCAGCCACTGTCCTGTGTGATGGTGTGTGCTGCTGCCTCTGCTGACCCCTGCACTCTCTGTCCCTGTCTCTGGCTGAAGACTGAAGAGGGGATGGAACTGGCAAGGGCGGGGCTGTCTTGGGGGCCTGGTGGTATGCTCAGGGCCCTCTGTGCTCCCCCCAATCCTCTGTGCTCCCCCTGGTCCTCTGTGCTCCCCCCGCTCCTTTGTGCTCCCCC
>PVKE010005823.1:0-26449 GCA_004027555.1 Craseonycteris thonglongyai
ACTAGGCAAGTTTAAATTTAAGGTAAAAAGTGTTAAACCAAAGGCAGTATTTTGTGCTAATTGTTTATAATCAGCAATGGAAACAGGACTGATAGCAATCTTTATGCATTTAATAATAGGATCCAAAACATAAAGTGTATATATGTATATGTGTGTGTGTGTGTGTATATATATATATATATATATATATATATATATATATATATATATATATAGAGAGAGAGAGAGAGAGAGAGAGAGAGAGAGAGAGAGAGAGAGAGAGTATATATATATATATATAGAGAGAGAGAGAGAGAGAGAGAGAGCGAGAGAGAGAGAGAGAGAGAGAGAATGTGAGGTGAAAATAATCAATCTGCAAGATACTCATATACGTGTATGTATTTTAAATACCTATAAAACATCTACAATATATGACATTATACTTGGCCATAATGAAAATGTAACAATTTTCTAAACATTAGAACACATGGCAAAAAGAGTATGTATGTAGTTTATGTTGATTTATTTTGTTTTGTTTTCTCTTACTAGTCACTGATGATTATTTGATTGCAGGATCTAAATAACTCCTTGAGTCGTATGTCAACATTTTTTTTTGGGGGGGGCATTCAACCGTGTATTTTCCTCATTGGCTGTCATATTCAATGTCACGATTTTTCCTATGTCCTAGAAGATGATCCTAACTCTATTTTTCTTACCCTGACTTCTCTTTTAAGCTGCCATCTACCTGCTGGATATTTAAACCTATATGTCTTTAACCAATATATGCTGAATTATTAGAAGAAAATCTCTATTCTTAAAGTCCTCTCTCTTCAAACACTCGCAATTACCATCTCAGAATTGTGGTTATTTCTTATTCTTTCGTCTCCCTTGACTCACACTCAACCAATTAGTATGTTGCAATTATTCTGCCTCTTTAACCTTTAAAAAAAATTTTTTTTCTCCTCTCTCCAGGTTATCTTGACCTGGCTATTCATAATAGCTTCTCTTGCATTTTCTCCTGCCTATGTCTATTTCAATTTCAATCTGTTTATCCATCAAGAAGATTAATCATCCTGAAGGTCAACTTCTGAAAAATCTGTAATTTGTTTAAATCGTGTTTCAGATCAGAGGAGCCATTCAGTAAATCTAACGAAATATCTCGTTTTTTAAGGTGAAGAAAGTGCAGTAACATATTTAATTATTGACAAAACTGCCACTGGAACTCTAGATCTTTTGCCTGCCATCCAAGTAATATTTCTTCTTGCCTCCTTTCCTCATATTTGTGTCCACTGAGTTTCTCACACAGCTAATGGTAAGTCTTGGTGAGTTGATACAGATGTGACCTTGAAAACACACTGGGAAATATGTTACTTCAAGGAAAAATGCTGAGGTAATTGGCTTCCCTCCTTCAAAAAGGAGAAAAATAGAATGTTTTATGAATTTAGGAGCCCTAAAGGGAACATTGACACTGTTAAAAAGAACTTGAGTGTGATTCTAAATCATGTTATAAAAACAATGCATTTTTTAGAATATTTCTTAATGAGTTATGCTGATAAGAAATGAAAAGCTATTAATGTTATTCTTCAAATTGGTCTTTGGTTTATCTGCTATTTTAATCTTTAAGAATTCTTTTGCTAATATGAGCCTTGTATATGTCATAAATCTTTATTTAACTTTTTCACTTGTCACTTCTACATCATTAGTAGCATGAAAGTCAGAGAATTCTTGTAGATTTTAAAAAAATGAAAGGTTATCTGTCAACCACTTGAAAGAAGCAATATTATTACCATTATAGGCAATATAGCAGTTGAATGTTCTTTCTTCTATAGGACATTTTAATAGATGAGGAATAGGGTGCTTCTTCCATAAAGGGACATTAATTTTATAGAGAAAGAAAGAGAATGAATATAGGCTTTATATTTCTGTTAATAATTTCAGAAGAAGAGATAGACTTAACTTTTGGTTATATCTGAATATAGAGACAATTTGGATAAATGAAAATCATGGATACCCAAATAGGACACAGCTCGGAAATTGTGAGATTTTTTGATGTTTACTTTATAGAAAGCTTTCTCACTAAGATCACGTGAAGCATATAGGAACACATGCTTATCATTTAAATATATTTTTAAAAGATAAGTATATGAAGTAATTACGTTTTCTAAACTCTTGTTTAAACAATTGAAGTTGAAAAAATAAAGTCATATTCATATGATTCAATCTAAAGAAAACTGTAATCTCAAATGTCAAGGCAGAAGGTTTTTTCCCTGTTATTTTTTTCAAGCAGTTTCAACAATTGAAACTGTATTCATTGTATTTGCTTGTGTTGTTCTGTATCTTTTGTTAGGTCATAAACTTTCAAATTTTTGTTTACAAGTGAGCAAATTTAATAATTAAGAAGAGTCTATCAAACTATTTGCTAGGTATAGACTCTAAGCAACTCCTAGTGAAGTCATTAATAATTGTTACTTTTCAAATACCATAATGATAAAAAAAAGGTGATGATTAAAAGAGTAAAACCATTTTTTTCGTTCTCTAATTAAAATCCTAGAACATGCCCACTGATGGTAGAGTGTTTCCTGAATATTTTAACTTTAAAGCTCTGTAAGTCACTTTGACTCACTGTATTTGGGGAGCAGTAGATGTGTATGTGAGTCTGTTGTGAATTACTCAGATAATTTTCACAGTCTGTGTATCACAAAAATATATTACAAGAAAAATATATTTTAATTCTTCATCCTTGTTTTAAAGTTAAGAAAATAATCTTTAAAAAACCTTACATGTAGTATTTCCATTATTTGAGGTATTTCTAGTAATACAACTCAAAATAAAAATCCCATAAAAATGATGCACCTAGAGTTTTTTCAGAAACTGGAGGAAAGTTAAGGATATGAAAGTGGAAATCAGGCAGTTTTTGATGGATCTAAAATTCTTATATAACATATATATGTAAACTAAAAAGTGGGAAACTGAGGCCTACATAGCATCTCATCACGCATGCCCATTTTTATGATAACCAGTGCTTTCTTCAAAGGTTAATTAAATTATAAACACACGCCTACAGAATATTTGTGTGTGTAAAAATGTCATTAAAAGTGGAATACACCTTCCTGTTTGGCCGATTTTAATGAATATATTTGCATTTAATAACAGCAGCCTACCTTTAGAGCTTTTCTGCTCATTTTCTCTGCCTGTATCCTGAAGAGCCAGATTTCCAAGGTTAAGACCAAAGGCTTTGTGAAAATGTCATGAGTTTGTCCTTATCAAAAGAAAAAATAAGAAAATTCACAACTCTTTTCTTATAGTTTACTTCAATATCATTCTAAGCATAGGAAAATTTATCATCACAAACATACAACCGAAAATGTTGTTTTGTAATGTTCTGAAAGACTTTACGATACATAGTCTTCCTTTCAACTGACATATTTTAGCACAGTTCATAAAAGGTAACATTAAAACTGTTTTACTTTCATTATAATCCCAATTTACAAGTGAATATAAACTTTTCAATTACACTTGACATTCAATTTTACATTGGTTTCAGGTGTGTAGTACAGTGATTGGACATTTATATAACTTATGAAGTGCTCCCTCCAATAAGTTTAGTACCCCCCACACCATACATAGTTTTAACAATATTCTAACTATTACGTATGCCATACTTTACATTCCTGTAACCGTTTTTAAAAATGCCAGTTTGTATTTTTCTTTCTTTCTTTTTTTTATTGTTAAATTTGTTGGGGTGACATTGATTGGTTAATTTGTATTTCTTAATCTTTTCACCTTTTTAATTCATCCGTCCAATCTCCCTCCTAATTGGCAATCATTAGTTTGTTCTCTGTATCTATGAGTTTATTTCTTCTGTTTTTTCATTTGTAAAACTAGACTGCACTTTTTTTTTTTAAGATTTATTTTATTGTTTTTGACACAGAGAGAGATACAGAGACAGAGAGAAGGGGGGAGGGTCCAGAACAGTCTCCATAGTGACACACGGCATTGGTTTTTCCACATAATTTCATTCCACAGGTGGGCATGGGGTTGTGCAGGGCAGGAACTGGGCCGGGAGCTTCCTGCATAGGCCCCAGCAAGAACTGAACTGGGGGGCACATCCCAGTTCAGCATATGGGTCCGCATGGGCCAGAGCCGGGATTCAACCCTCAGTCCCCGGGGCTGCAAAGCAAGCTCTCAACCCACTGAGCCACCCCAGCTTTCCCAAAGCTGTCATTTTTAATTGTGGACAATTACTGTGGCATGGTTTGATGAGTCTTTCATAAAACCTGTCAATTATATTGTTATAAAACTAGTATGAACATGAATTCTAGATATCCACTGAAGAAAAATAAAGAAGAAAAGCAAACAAACAATGTTCATAAAATCCAAGTCCTTTTTCTTCTTTACTTTTTTAGATGAATTTTAGTTAGGTACAGAGGTAGTGTTGTTTATTCTCTTCATTTCATGGTACATTATCATTTTTTAAAAAAGATTTATTTTATTGTTTTTGGCAAGGAGAGTGAGACAGAGAAGGAGGAAGGCCCTGAGTAGTCATCAGTTTTCAACATGGTTTCCTTCCACACAAGTGGTGGGGGCTGTGCAGGGTGGGGGCCAGTCTGGGGGCCTCCCACATGGGAGGCATGCCCCACAAGCCAGGGGCCAAATTAGGCGGGCAAGAATCAAACTGGGGACCTCCTGCATGGGAAGCACACCCCAGTTCAGCATATGGGTCTGCATGGGCTAGGGCCAGGATTCAGTCCTCAGTCCCTGGGGCTGAAAAGCAAGTGCTTAACCCACTGAGCCATCCAGCTTCCCCATCATTATTTTTTAATGCATAGCTACTCCCATTATTTCTCTTTATCATCTATCTTTCTATCTATCTATCTATCTATCTATCTATCTATCTATCTATCATCTATCATCATCTGTCATCTATCTCTGTCTATCATTGTCATCATCTATATCTATATCTATCTATATCTATCTATATCCCTATCTGTCTGTTTGTCTGTCACTCTATCTAATCTATCATCTGTCATCTCTACTTGTTCCCTTCTGCACTCCCTTTCCTTTCTCTAGAAACAACCATTCTAATATATTTAGATAAATTACTTTGTATGTGTTTCCCTAAGATGGGTATTTAGTCAGCATATATTTTTAACTCATCTCAAAGATGTGGTCTTAGAGATTTCAATATGAACTTTGTCTTGTTTTTTTCCCCAGTCATTTATATTTAAAAGATGCATTTATGTTGCTATGTGCATATCTAGTCTGTTGTTTCTCTTTAAATATTTCATTGGATGTGTCCACATTTTACTTATTCATGCTCCTAGATTACTTCTATTTCTTTTCCCACTGTAAAGAATACTGTGATAAATTTTTGTGTATGTGGCTTTACATGAAATAGTGAATAGAAAATTCTCTTAACAATAGAATTAAAATGAGGAATCTAACTATTGTTGTGTCCAAATGGACATGGTACCTAAAAACAAAGTTATTTATTTTAGGTAATACAAACAGAAGAAATGGCCCTCAAAGAGAGGGAGAATTGGGAAAATAATGTGACTCTATCTCCTAACCTGCTATGAGCATATTGTGGCAAGCAAAAGGAAGAAATAGCTCATATATCATAAATATGTTTATATACATATATTTCTGTGTATATATCTACACTGCTTTGCATAAATATAAATTATACATTTAATCCCTTCATAGAACTTGTGACTTTATACCTAAATTAGATTTTATATGTCAATAAGTATATCAGGATATCCTATGTTCTAGTATAACCATTTATTTGTAGATGAACAAATGTATGATTTTATTCCATTAAAATGTTATTTTATGAAAAAATAACGTATGCACATACCTAATATGTCACCAAAGAGGGCTCCCCAGGGTCATACTGACTATGAAGTGAAGGCCTCAATAATCATGGGGTAAGTATGCAATACCTTTATAATATAATGAGAAAAGTCAACTGAAGAACACTTCAACCCACTGCCATAGCAAAATTGAATCCCCACCTGCACTCACTTTTAGGTGCTTATAGTTTCCAAGCATTAAAATTACTGTAGTTCCCAGATGTGGAGAGACATGAGCCCTGCCTCACGGTCAGCTGCTCTTGGCCCTGCAGCTTCTTTGGTTCTCTGGTCCATCAAATCCTAACCCTCCATTCCGAACACCCTTCAGCCCCAGCCATTCACACAAGCCTTTAGATTTTCTCTTTCCAACTTGTTCCTGTTGCTATTCTGATCAGACTCCAGAGCCTCCCGATAAATTACTTTTCAGATCATTTTCTACGTTGGTTTTTCTGACACTCATTAGTATATTTGATCTTAGATCTACCTCTGCTACTGATTTTAGTATCTGTGTATGTTGAGCTTCTCTTATTGATCTAAATGTTGGCTTTTAGCTTCATCATATGTTTTATGACCTTAACTTTTTTTTTTTTTCTGGTGTGGTTTTTGGTATTCCACCTACCTACACTACTCATTTTGTTTTGCTTATTCTCAACTCCTCAAGCTACTTTGAGAACTTTGCTTTGTCTGTAGGCTATGCTGCCTCTCATTTTGGTTCCACTGCTAATTTTCCATATTTCCACTGTTTGCCTCTCATATTTGGTTTCTCATATCTGTTTCTATCCATTATAATTTTAGTACCCTGTACCTCTATATTGGTATTAATCTTCATAATATATATTAATCTGACGTGTCAGAGAAGTAAAATAAATAAAAATACAACATTGAAAATGAGTCCCTACAAGATCATATAATTTGTTAGTGTTACCATTAAAAAAAAAAAATTTTATCATTTGAATGGAGATGAGAGAGAGGGAGAGAGAGAGAGAGACAAAGAGAGAGAAGGGGGAGGGTAGCAGAGCAGTCTCCATAGTTGTACATCATTAGTTGTGATGTGGTCTCCTTCCACACAGGTGGATGTGGGGCTGAGCAAGACAGGTATCAAACCAGGGGCCTCCCGCATGGGAGAAGAGAAACGTTGCCTTAAGCTGTCCCAGCAGTTACCAGTTGTGCTGCAGTTCAGCATACGGATCGGTATGGGCTGGGCTGGGAATGAAACCCCAGACCTGGCTGTTGCCAGGCAAGCGCTCAACCACTGAGCTATCCTGGAATTCCCTGTTCTACCATTAAAAAAAAGAAATGATATTCTATCCATATGTTATTGAGCACCCTTTGCTCATTCTTTAGGTCTATGGGATTCAATTTTGAAATAAAATTTAGACAACCCTAGGTTGAATATTTTGTGATACTCCCTTCTGTCTTGCAAAGCTTCTGTTGAGAAATCATCTGACAGTTTTCTGGGCGCTCCCATGTAAGTTAAGTAGTGGTCTTTCTCTTACTGCTTTGAGGATTTTCTTTTTGTCTTTAAGCTTTGACATTTTAATTACATGTCTTTGTGCCGGTCTTATTTGGGTTCATCTTTTCGGAATTCTCTATGTTTCCTAGGCTTATATGTCTGTTTTCTTTGCTGGGTTAGGCAAATTTTCAGTCATTATTTATTCACATAGTTTTTGATTCCTTTCTTTCACTTTTCTTTTTTTTGCTACTAATATGATGTGAGTTTTGATTCGCTCGATATTGTCCCCCAGGTTCCTTAAGCTGCTTTCATTATTTTTATTCTTTTTTATTTGTTTTGTTGTTCTGATTGGGTGTTTTCTTATACTTGGTCTTCTAAATTGCTGATATGATCCTCTGCTCCATCTAATATGTTGCTGATTACTTCTAGTGCATTCTTCATTTCCGTTATTGCATTTTTTATTTCTGACTGGTTCTTTTTTATTGTTTCTATGTCCTTCTTTATACTTACTATCTCCTTTAAATTTCCACTAAGTTCCTTAAGCAATCTTGTAACTAGTATTTTAAACTCTGTCTCTCATAGTTTGGTTGCCTCCATTTTATTTTGTTCTATTTCTGGGGATTTCTCCTGTTCTTTTATTTGGGACATGTTTCTTTATTTCTTCATTATGGCGGCTTCTCTGTGTTTGCTTTTATGTAGAAAGTAGATCTCTTATGTGTCTGAGTCTTTGCTCAGTTGTCTTACATAGCATGTAGCACATATGGCCCAATGGTGCAATATCTCTGATCTCATGTGCATGTGGTCCTGAAGTGTCCCTTGCGTGTGTTGTTTGTGTTCTCCTGTTGTAGTTGAGCCTTGATTCCCTGTGGCACATCTGGTGTTATTGGCTCCCAGGCTGACTGACTGTGAGTATTGGGTATGTCCATAGCTTATGAACTGTTGTATAGGGGCTGATCTCTAAGAAGGGGATTCACCACTCCCCACCCCCACCCCGCCCTTGTGCCTGAGAAGACCACCCTTTAAAGGTACTCATGTGGGGCTCATCAGATAGTGCTCTGGTGTGGTCTGAAGCTGGCCTCCAGGTGTGTTGTGATGTCTCTTGGGATGGGCTCTCATGCAAGGCCTATTTTAGTCTTGCCTGTGACCAGCCTGTGGCTACCTCATAGGAGCTACGAAGTTCTATGTGGTTGGCTGCTGCCTGTGCTGGATCTGGAGGCATGTGGCGGTGGCTTTTCTGTGAACTGAGGCCAGATGCTACCAGTATTGGGCCTGGGGCAGCTTAACAGAAGGCCCAGGGCTCCCAGGCCTGTTGTCACCTGCCAGCTGCTTATAAGGCTCAGCTGGTGAAAGACCTCCTTAGGAGCTCTGGCTAGGCTGGCTGACCGGGTGTTGACAGTGTCTTTGGTGTAGCAGCAGTAACTGGATGGGGGTGAGGTGCCAGGGAGGCATGAGGGTGGCTGCTGGTTTTTGTAAGATTCATTCAGATTCAGTTCTTGCACCAGTGCCTGGCCTGTGACCACTTCAAAAACACCCTCAGAATACCACAGCAATGCCTAGCCCACGACCACTTGGCAGAATGCCCTGATAGCACTGCAGACAGCCACTGTTTCTTTAGGCCCACGGGTCCCTGAGAGTGAACCAAGAGAGTCTGCGGAGCAGATTGTGGCTCACTGTCCTCCACCGAATGTTCCCCGGGCCTCCGTAGGTCGCCTACAGCTTGTGGGGTGGACCAGCTGCTCAGAAGCCAAGAGTGCCCTAGGCGATGCATAGCAGCTGTGTGGAGTGGGGACCCAGGGTGTGACCAAGATTGCTGCTCGTGCTCAGATTTCACTAGACCAATGGGGTCTCAGATTTGGTCCTTTGGTGGAAGGTTCAACATAGAAACCTAGAGCCCTCCTGTAGGCTACACGTGAGGCAGGCTGTACTCAGGGCAATGGCTCCTCTCCCTCTATCCCTCTCCTGAAAGCCATACAACTCAGTCTTTCCCTGTGTGTCTTTGGCCCCTATCTAGTTGCTGCTCCTCCACTAGAGACCAGGTGAATGTTTGCAAGTGAATAAATCAGTGTGGTGTTGCTTTAAGGGCATCTGGGTTTCCAGCCACCTTCTGTCATACTGGGTCAGGATGGGCAGACAGAGTCCTCACTGGTTTTCATTGCTGGATATTGTAGGAACTCATCTTCCCAGCACAGGAGACCTGGGCTGGGGAGCCCAGTGTGGGGATGGGACCCCTTCCTCTTCTGGGGGGACCTTTGCCACCAATGTGTGCCTCCCGGTGTTCAACCTCTACCTGTGGTTTGAGGTCAGCCCATTTCAAGTCTTTGTTCCTCCTACCAGTCTCAATATGGCTGCTGCTTTACATCCTTAGTTATGAGTTCTGTTCAGCTAGTCTTCACGTGATTCTTGAGGTTAATTGTTCTATAATTTACTTGTAATTTCAGTGTGAGCTGGGATGTAGTAGTCAGAGTGATGACCTAATCCAACATTTTGTGCAACCTACCCTTGGGAGTATCTTTTGAGAGAGGCAGGATCCAGAAGTGATTGGATGTTTTAAGAGAAGTACCATTTAAGCAAAAGTGTTAATATTTAAGTGTTTAATGGTGGGTGGAAAGTCTCTCGGCAACCTGTTTCATACGAAGAGAATCCTGTTTTTTGTTTTTCTAATATCTTTGTAGGTACCGTCTTTTAGGATCAAGCAACAGGCCAACCTCAATAAAAATGGTCATTAGTATAACTGTGTGCCTAGTGCCCACAGGTGCCAAAGTCCCTTATCTTTTTGCTATAGCTTGTGTGAAATAAAAGCCCTCCTCCCCACCCCCCCATACACACTTGTGTTTTGGAGGAGATTTGAAAAGGTGAGCTAATGCTAAGAAGGAGGTTTTATTTTCTATGCTGGACTCCTCTGCTCAGGATTAAATAGGTAGTGTAGAAAAATTTTCAGGGAGCTTGAGCAACAGTGAAAATTGTATTCATATATAAGTATGCCACCTACATACACATGTGCATGTATGCACACACACATGCACACACACACACACACACACACACAGACCACAATAAAGCTATTGATATGGGTCTGAAAGTAAGCATCCCCCTTTCCACTCTATGAAGATGTCAAAGTTAGACTTCTGTTACTTTAATTTTCTTTTTCCCAATATAATACCTGAGTGAGAGAACTGAAAATACCACACAAAACCTTGAAATCAGGAGAGAATTTTAACTTTAGCCCTTTATTTTCTTTAAAAAAAAAAAATTGTAACGAAATACACATGCATAAACATACATAACCACAGACATAAAGTGCAACTGAGGGCTCTCTTGATAAGAATGTCATTAACTTCTGTCTGGAAGCGTTGTGACAGTGTTTACGATGACCATTCACCAAAAGGAGGACAGTGTTTGATTTGGTTGAATTATTTTCTCCAGGAAATCTCAGGTGATAAAGGCTTTTGGAGGGATACAAAGGAAACCAGAGAAACTTGCGCTTGTGTTGCTATTACTACTTCTGTGGTATAAAATTGAGTCCCTTGGAGTGTCTTATCATCAGAAGTCTCATTGGAAATGGCTGCTGGTAAAGTTTTCATTTACTGTGTAGTGCACATTTTACTTAAAAGATATTTGTATCATGTATCAGCATAGTAGATGGAACTTAAACTGATTTTTTAAAAAGATTTATTTTTATTGTTTTTTGACAGAGAGAGACAGAGAGAAGGGGGAGGGCCCAGAGCAGTCTTCATAGTTGACAGAATTAATTTTCCATATAGTTTCACTCCACAGGTGGGTGCAGGGCTGTGCAGGGCAGGAACTGGGCTGGGAGCCTCCCGCATAGGCTCTGGCAAGAACTGAACTGGGGGCACACCCCAGTTCAGCATATGGGTCCACATGGGCTGAGCCGGGATTCAATCCTCGGTCTCTGGGGTTGCAAAGCGAGCCCTTAACCTACTGAGCCATTCCAGCTTCCCCTAAACTGAATTTTTAATCACTAGATTTGATTATTTTCACTGTGTGTTTATATTAAACTTACAGGGTCTTTGCATAAGGATTTTGTTTTTTTTTTCAGTAACAATTTAAACATTGGTAGCTGGAAAACCTGATTGGGATGATCTAATCTCTTTCATTTCTTATGTTCGATTACAAAGTATGAACCACATCAAAAGGTGACCATTTTGACCCTTGTACAATTCCTGAGAAATCACACCACAGTCTCTCCTTTAGTGATTCATTCATCCCAGGACTCAGCCCAGGCTCTTGGGACTTTTTATGGTACATACCTTGAGTCTTGAAGTCACCACACAAGGTTTATTTTTTTCTTGCTTTTCACAAATTTTGAAAACCTTCTTAGTCTAATCATTTTTAACATACTTAAAATAGTTATTAAATGATATTGGAACTAATTTTCTTTAAGGTAAGCAATCTTAAGCATTTAACATTTCTTATATGTTTTGCTTTTCACTTTATCTTTTGTATATTTCAGGATATGAATTAATAATTCTAATGAAAATTATTTTAAAGCTTTGTAGCTTATAAGACATTTTATATCCATGTTCTCTTTTATTTGGTCCTTCCAAGAATATTGTGATGAACAGGAAGAAGAGGTATTCATACAGTTAGACCAGGAAGGAGGAAACCTGGGAAGAGGATGAATTTATCCTAATCTGAAATGAGGGGTCACACAGAGTAGGAGATGGATATGGAAGCATGAAATTATGTGCTGTGTACATGCTTCCATTGCCAAGCTATACAAGAGATGTATCTATTCAGAATAGGTTTACTTTTCTGATTTGCTAATTTTAATATCAA
Source organism: Craseonycteris thonglongyai (assembly GCA_004027555.1). Lineage (NCBI taxonomy): Eukaryota > Metazoa > Chordata > Mammalia > Chiroptera > Craseonycteridae > Craseonycteris > Craseonycteris thonglongyai. Next base: position 12,085 of record PVKE010005823.1, read on the forward strand.
AACCATTGATTGGTTACAGATTCTTTCCTGGTAAGATTATTTATCAGCATACTGGGACTAATGGGACACCAAATCCATTGTGACCAAGGCAATGAACAAATGACCCACACACTGGGTTTGCACACAGACCTTTATGAATGAAACAAGCCAATATCCACAATGTGGCTACCAATTTCTCTTTGTTTTGTAGTCTTTCTTGCTGTCTGCTCTGTCTCCCACTAGGTAGCTGGTGAAAAGAGTAGAAACACACTGTATAGAGCTTGGGGATAAAGTAGTGAACCAAAAAGTTGAAGTTACCTCCATTCGTGTAGACTTCAGGAAAGTCAATTCCCCATTTTTTTTTTTTTTTTTTCCTGAGCCCCGATGAACATGATCTAAATGCTGGAAATTTCGTGTTGTATTTAAAAAAGAAAGATCGGATTTTTTTTGTAAAGTTCCTGGCTAAAGGGGTAGATAACCCAATTCCTGAATGCTTAAGACTCTTAGAAATTTCTTTAGCTGTGAAGTGATGGTCAGGGTTGAAAAACTGGAGCTCAGAGCTTGTCTTGACAGTGCGTTGGCGGCCAGATGAGACATCCTGCTCTGAGTTTGTTCTTTGTCTCTGCTCTGGCTCTCTCCAGATTGCAGAGCAGAAAAACTTAAAAGGCTATTAGAGTTTTGTGGGTCAAATACCCAATGGCAAAAAATTTTCCCCACTCCACTATCCCACAAAGAAAATAACCTCTTTTTGAAATTGGAAACTTTAAAGGAAGATTTATGAACCTTCAGGTTTATGAAACCATCTGGTGCTTTGGAGTGTGCAGGCCAGTGGCTTTGACAGTTCAAAGTTTGGGCTGGGCCCCCCACACCCCTTCCTAGAATAGTTCAGTTTAGTCTCTACATTGATACCTAAGAGGCTGGTCTTTTCAACTTACTGGACAACTTGTAAAAAGCAGTAGGATTTAGAAGAATATACCTGTTGCTTTTTAAAGGCATTTTTACTGTTTGTTACATGCCACATGAAGGAGTCCGGATGGTGAACTTTAGAGTTTCCACTCTGCTTAGCTTCCTTGCAGGAGCACTGTGTAATTTTGGTTTTGTTTTGACAGTTGGTGACCTTTGACCCCTCTCCGTAAAATGTTTAGGCTGAGGAGAGCTGAAAAGAGCTTTCAGATGGGATATTTCCAACCTCTTTCAAGCTAGAGCCATCTTCCCCTCAGCATAGCAAACCCTTATATAGAAATGGTTTTCAGCCTCCACACAGAGTGTTCTGGTGGAGCAAATCAGATCAAAGCCTTGCTTAATATGTTTGAAAAATGCACATCCGCATTGCAGAGCAAAAACATGTTATGGAAATCAATAATATCATATTCAGGCAGTCCTAACTTCAAAGTGACTCCTAAGTGTGTTCTCAATTTCAAAAGAAAAGGGAGAAAATGAGAACAGGGTGCATACGTTTTCTCTGCTTAATTCTATTTGTAACTGAGCTGAGATCTCAAATGTCTCTTTACAGCTTTTTGACGGGTCCCCAAGGACTCTGGGCGTAGGGCAATCTGCTTATTAATTGCCTGCACCTGCGATAATCTTGTACACTTAGGTTACAAGACTGGCAATTTTTTTTTCACCCATGCTTTTGGAATACAAATTATTTACACTTTTTTGGAGGAGTAGCATTGCATGGGAAAACTATAAAATGAGAAACACAGAGATAATGTAGATTAACCCTTCAGATTCTCTTATCCCCTGAAAATTGTTTTGTATTGATTGTGTTTTTTCCCCCATTGTTATAATTGTTTGTTGAGGGCCCATTGTACGTCTGCCTGTCACTCTTATGTATAGTATACTTATATCTGTTATTATATAATTATCTCTAACAATATTTATATCTTTATGTTATGCAACCTTTGGGGGAATAGGACTATACTTTTTAACATACTGAACATGCTTTGTGATAACATTGGAACATAGTCTGAGTACATTTGTTTTTGCAAACTGTTTAGTGTATTATATCAAACTTAATTGATACCTGTGTCACACATACACTATGTGAGTTGCTAGAAACTAAATATTCAATTAAATATAATATGCAAGGATCATATACAATCAACTCTTTCATCAACTCTTTTGTGTGTCTGTGCTCTGTCCTGACGTGATAATGGTTAACTATAATGTAGTGGAAGTCCATGTTCAGGATGTAACGCTCAGAACACGAAGCTCAGGGAATTTAATCTTGAGATTTCATCTGTTTCTTAACTTTTCCTTCACTTGTTGGATGGATGTCATGTTGAAGGTTAGGCAAAGTGATAAAGCTCTTACTTTGCTGCTTGCTCAATTTCTGATAAATCTACTTGCTTATAACCTTTTTTGAATGCAATGTTAACATGTCAAAGTTCATATGACAGATGGAGATGAAAACTGTTTGAATTGTGGGTTTTAAATGATACTACATGATTATTTGTTTAGAAAATGGGGAGACTCTAGACTGAGCAGCTATGATACACTCAGCTATTTGTCTAAGCTGACTCTGGACCTGACTCATTTGTGACTAAATCTTCGTTACCAAAACAACATTTCTTTTCAACTCAAACTCTAAAAGTGAATCAAAGATTTTGATCATGTTCCTTTGAATTTACTTTTAGATAATTCCCTCAGATGCAGCTTATATACTAAGGTATGCCTCCCAACTCTTTACAGAATTCAATTGCACCCCTAAAGTCTTTCATTTTATGCTGTTCAGTAACTGTTTGGTGTAAAAACACAGACAGATGTAGTCTGCTTTCTGTCTCACCATTTTTCAATTGGTTGAAAAGAAAAGGGCTTTTTAAGCATTGTTGAGTGAAGACACAGACAGAGGCTCAAGTCTTTAGAGTCACATTTCACTCACTCTTGCTTTTTCAGCTCATATTCTGTCCAACCCCAATTCTCTCTCAGACATTTCCTCCAGAGGACAGGTATTTTCACTTGACTCTCATGTCAAGTGCTAGGAAGGTATTTTTGAGTTTTGACAGATGTATCAACTTCAGTTTTTGTAACTAGGACCACCAAATAAATTGTATTCTGGTGATTCCTGACCTTACAACTGCCAGTTGGGTTTGATCAATGGTTACCATCACTTTTTCGAAAGGCCCATTTAAAAGCCTTACATGATGTGATGCTCAATTGCTGTGTTGGGTAACCCTCAGAATCCATTCGTTGTCCTTACCCAGAGATTAAAAATAATCTCTGAAAAAAAAAATGTATATATGAATTTTTTGCCCTTTCTTGATAAAAATAAAAAGTATTATTACCAGTAACTTCTGCAGTACAGTATTTGTGTTAAATACTTTTTATTTTTCCTAAGAGAGGGCAAAAATAATTCATTTAGTATATTTGGTCTTTCCTCCCAACCTATGAATCAAGCTCTAATTTTCAGTCTAAATTAGTGAGATCCAGACAAAGCTTGTGACTATTTCTTGCCTTATTAAATTCTTCATTACCGGGTCTTCTTTGTGTGTTTTCTGATCACTAAGTTTCACCAGAGAAAACCCACAGTTTGCTTCAAAACTGTCACAAGAGTTTGCCAACTTTGACCTTTTCATCATTTGTTTGAGAGTTTTATACTAACCACACATTTCTGGGTAAATGAGCACACATAACCATGCTTTTCTACAATATTATGGTAAAAGTCTAGGTCAAGTTGTTTTCAAAGGGGGTGGAGAAGCTGTATTTTTAGTATTAAAGTGACCCCTGGGTCCTGGGTAAAATGCAGATCGCAGAAAAGAAGACATGACCAATCCAGGAACTTTGGCCTTTGGCCCAGAAATATATCTTGATGGGTCTCTGGCCCAATTTCCACTGTGTTTCTTAGCACAATAAAACTGATAACCATTAAGTTTTTCTCAGTTGTTTACACTGTAGTTTCTTAACAACATATGAATACAATTGAAGCATTTAGAAATAATCTTTGGATTCTTAAAATTCACAAACACATTTCTGACCTTTGAAAATGTTGTAGGCAAGGAAATTGGAATCCCTAATCTGGATGAACTGAATTAAATAAAATAATATATATGAAAATGCTCTGTAACTTATAATTGCCTTACTTATGTCAATCATGGATATTTGTAGTTCAATAATTTCTTTTGCTTCCATGAACTAAAGTTCAAGTTAAGTCATTGTTATTTTATTTAAATATGAATCATAGTGAAACAAAGTTTGAATGGGTTCAGAATAATTGATCTTGCTTTTGTATACCAGATATCTATTGGTTCTGCCTGTACAACACTCTTTTACACCTATTTTTGGGAGAAGTTCCTCATTTAAAAATAATTTTCTCTTCAATATTCAATGTTCTCCACTTGTGTTCTTGCTTTTCAGGAGGTTGGCCCTATTATTCTACTCTAGGGATGGCCAGCTGTCTTAAGTGACTAATAAGAATTCACTGGAATTACTTTATGTGTGGGTTCGTGAATAATGTCAGCTTAACCAAATCCATCTATGGGACTTTTGCTAGAACTCCTGGAAACACTGGTCTTGTAGCTTCTAGTAGTGGTGTTTTCTCTCATATGGGGACAGCCTGCCTGAGAATGAAGTCAACGTGGAAAAATACAGAGAGCTGGAGAAGAGACACATTCCTAATGACAAAGGTTAACTCTTACATCTCCTTGTGCTCACAGTTACTTCCATTGACTTTCCTAAGCTATGTGATCCAATAAATATCTCTGCCCATTTGTGTGTTTAATTTGTTTCAAAGAAGTTTCTGTTACAGGCAAATGAGTGTTCTAGTTTATTGCCACTCTGTAATTCATTGACTGGCTAAGTAGTGGGTGTCCTTGGGCTTGCTACCTAACTTCTCAGATTCAGTTTCTCCATGTATAAAATTGAATTGTATTATTTAGGATTCAATCAGAAATAAAAAATAAATCACACTGAAATTTTAATATTTCAGTGAGGGTTTGTTTGTGATGTTATGGGAACTGGGAAGCATTAGCTGAGCTGAGATCACCTTATGTCTAAAAAGACAAGAGGAGGGAGCATATCTAGCACCTGAACAGAGACAGTCTTGCAGAGAGGATGCCTTGAGAAAACCATGACTTGTACTGGGAACAAACTTAACAGAAGGGAACCAGAAAAATAAATTAACTGTCTTTCCTTCCATTATTCTTCTTTGAGAACTTCCCACTCTCCCATCCCAACAGAAAGACAGAGGTAAGGGGGGGTGTTGAAGTGGTTCATACAGCTCACCCCATGGAGACGGGTAGCAGGGATGGAGAAGCGTGGCGAGAAGATCTGGAGGGACAATTAGAAAGCACTTGGCCTGGAGAATAATCTTGAACTTGTTTTCTAATTCTAAAATTAAATGAGAGTCAATGAAAGAACTAGAATGAGGTGACTTTGGGATTTCTGTGCATATGTGAGTGAGCAAAGAAGAGGAAAATCTTTTATATATATATATATATTAAATCACATTTAACATGCTAATTCATTAATAGCACAAATAATTTGGTCAGTACCATTTTATTTTTTCTAATGACATGGAAAAAAATGTTGAACTAATTTACGAGTTAAATTAGATAGTGCATTTGTTCAAATTGTTCTTGAAAGTTTCTTTTCATAATTAGAGTAAACTGTATCGGAGTGTCATTTTTAAAAATGGATAAAAAGGTTATTTTCTTTTGTGTGCTATGCAGTTATCAGACTTTAACTTATTCAACTACATGTGCTTCTATGTATGCTTACAAAGAGAAGCAGAAAACAGAAAAAAAAATTTTTTTTTTAGGCCACTAAATGCAGGCCTGGTGTTTCATCTGGGTTCTCAACTGAAGAAACAGCAATTCGTTTTACTGCTGGTAGAAAAGCTGACCATGTGAGGCTAATTGAAAGATAGTAAACTATGTATAAAACCTTGTATACTTTTCTTATAGGTGATTTAAAGAATATTCAAGAGTACCTTTTTCTCTATGTTTCCCCTATTGACTTAATTGCTGAGTAAGATATATGGTTCCACTGTGTGGTACAATAAAATACTCGGGGAGAAAAATAATAAGTTTGCATAATAATATGCAGGTCCTATAAATTTAGAAAATGCCTGTTCAATTCCTGTTCTTTATGAGCACTGTGCCTTTAAAAATATGAAGCACAAATGTATGTATTAACATGCAATGTAGTAAGGCCACCCTCCTCTGTGGTAATAGTGATGGTCTGTTTCTCTAATTCAAGAAGTAGGGCAGGCTCCTCCTGTCTTCGGACTGTTCCCTGTGCTCTGCATTCTAGGGAGAGCAACATGTGGCCAATGGCAGACGTGCCGCTCAATGGGCATGTACCTGCATGGTCCTAATCTCAGCTCTATAGGTCCGCAGAACTCTGTCTTGGCCAGTGTGGGTACAAAGTGTGCAGTGTCTCAAGATTTTGTTTAGTCTCAAAGGGTTTCACTATGAGGGGTTTAACACATGGCAGTGAAAACAGACTTCTCAGAAAAGAATGCAAATATGACTGACCTTCATTGTCTCTGCACACTTAAATTAAAAACCTTAACAAAGTGATTGAGGTGTATGCTCATATCACATTTTTTATTGGGTGCCCAAGCAATACCTGCCAACATGTAAAGGCAGGAAATTCTCAACCTGAGGACTTACTGTAAGTTATTTCTGCACAGTGACAGAACATTGTAACACTTGCCACATTGATTTTTATCGGGATTGGGGAGCTGTGGTCTTTGTACACAGTGGAAGAGTTCAAAGATCTGGGATTTGACCCCCCCCAAAAACCCAATTTGCATCAGTTATGATTTGCAGAATATTTTATTTCACTCTAAATATAGCCATTTTCAAGCAACTTAAAAAAATTTTTTTGAGTTTCTATTATGGACTAGGCACCATGGGGGTTATTTAGTACATATTGTCACATTTACATTTATATTCACATGATAATGCAAGGCAGGAATTATTAATAATATCCTCATTTTGCATCAGGAGAATCTCTCCCTTGCTTTCCTTATCCCTCTCATATACAATTTGTTATACATTTTAACTGTGATTTTTTCCTAAATCCCTCACAGATTTTGACACTTCATTCCTCACCTTCTACCACAAGCTGTCCCATCCCTTGTCTAGATAATCAGTAGCTCCCTAACTAGCATCCCTGTGTCCACTTTTGTCTGTTTCATTACATGCTCTGTAGCTGGACTTAGCTTTAAAAATACAAATCTAATCGTGTATCTACTTCTTAAACCTTTAGACAGCTTCCCCTTGTCCTTAGAATAAAGTCCATGTTCCTGGAACACAAAGGAGCCTTACTCTTGCCCTGTCTTCTCCCTTCTTTCTCCAGTATCAGCTCCTAGAGCATGACATGGTTCCGTATGGCCCTCTCTTATTTTTCTTTGGCAAGAATGCTTTTTCTTATAATTGCCTCAAGTTTCTCCCATGGATCCCTTGCTGTTTAGCTTACATGTCAGTTCCTCAGACAGTGACTCCTAACCTTTCGCCTAGATGTTCTTTGTCATACACAGTATGGCAATTAAATTTGCAAACTCATCCTAGATATAGTGCTACAGATCTCACTGAAGAATATCGTTAGGGTCACTTTTGATGTACTCCCCTTTGGAAGCTATGCACCGACACAAAGCACCTAGTCCACCCTTCAAAGCAATTTTGGAACTCTTTTTCTGAAATGGTCATCACAGCCATCCTCGTATTACCCTTGATGTCCTGAATGGCATCAAAATGTCTTCCTTACAATATTTCTTTTACAATTGGGTAAAGAAAAACGTCATTGGGGGCCACATCAGATGAGTAGGGAGAGTGTTCCAATACAATGATTTGTTTACTGGCTAAAAACTCCCTCACAGACAGTGCCCTGTGAGCTGTTGCATTGTCTTGATGCAAGAGCCCTGAGTTGGCCAAAACTTCAGGTCATTTTCATCTTTCACGTAACCTTTTCAGCACTTCCAAATAGTCAGTTTGGTTGACTGTTTGTCCAGTTGGTACAAATTCATAATAAACAATCCCTCCAATATCAAAACAGGTTAGCAACATCATTTTAACTCTTGATTTGGACTGACAAAAGTTTTGGTCATGGAGAATTGGCTGACTTCCATTGTGCACTTTGATACTTTGTTTCGGGGTCGTATAGGTACACCCATGTTTCATCACCAGGGATAACAAGGCCCAAAACATTGTCTTGCCTCTCCACAAGGTCTTGGAAAGCTTCAGCTCCCTTTGCTTTTGTTCATTGGTGAGCTCCTTCAGGACCATTTTGGCACACACCTCTCTCATGCCAAGATTTTCAGTGAAGATTTTTCTAACTCTTTATCAAGGTTTCTTGGTCTGTTATGCTTCTCACAGTCAGCCAATGACTTTGACTCACAATTCAATGAGTTTTTGCAATGTTTTCATCAGTGCTGCTTGTTACTGGCCTCTCTGCCCTCTCTTCATCAGTGACGCTTTCTCTCTCCTCGGAAAAATGTCTAATCCATTCGTATGCTGCCGTTTCCTTCATGGCATGATCCCCAACAACTTGGACTAAACTGTTCCTGATTTCACTTCCACTCTTGACAAGTTTCCCAAGAAATTTAGTGTTTGTTCATTGCTCTAATTCAAGCTCTAACATTCTTGTGACAGTACCTAAAAACACACAACAATAATGAACGTCACTGAGCAAGACACTACCACATGTTGACACCAAGCCAGCTGTGAGACACTGATATACCAGGGCTATGAAACCTTACCAAGTTCTTTGCATGGTGCTGCCCATGTAAGCGCACAGTGGTAAGTTCACAGACTTAATTGTCAGACCTCACATGATGCTCCAACAGTGGCCGTCCTTCCCGTTCAAAGTGTCTCCAGGATTGCAATTACTTGTTCAAATTTCTGTCTTTTCCTCTAGAACATATTCTTAAGGAAACCAATAACCTTACCTGTTTTGCTGTATTTTCATCTTGTAATGCAGAATCTGGCTGAGTAAGCACTCAATAAACATTTGTTGACCGTATAAAAGTTTTGAGGAACACAGGAAACCTGAGAGTATAGAGCACCTGTCAGCACCTAGGTTACAAACCAGGTGTGCTTGACACGGTAGCCCACCTTTCCCTCCATTTCGTTGCTGCCCTGAGAGAGGGTCAATGTTGCCGGGAAGTTCCTTTATAATGTTTTTTTTTTTTTTAATTCTTGTCCTTAGGGATGGTCTTTTGGATTTGGTTGAAAATATTGAAAAGTTCTCAGTTCTTTGTGATAATAGAACATGTATTTTAAACTACTGTTTTGAAAACTCTGATTGACTGCTTAGTGATATATTAACACGTTCTGAAAAAGTTTTATCATTGATAACCCTCCTGCGAAAATTATCATTAACTACCTCTAATTTTTATCTTGAATTGTATGTCAAGATTTAAAGTAATTTTTTTTCATCTCCTAATTTTTCTTAAGTTTTCACTAAAAAAATGTTTTTCAATCACAGTAGTTAGTTTTGCATATGCAATCATTAGGAGAGCGAGGTAAGCAGCTGCCATATCAGCATGTTTGTTCATGTCAATAAAGAAAAGAGGAAAAATTAATTGCTTGGCAAGCATTTGGTATGTGGAAGTTGAATCTGGTTTATGTTTGTCAGTAAGTAGTTAATCTGTGAAGTTTATTAATTCCCAGTCTAAACAGTGTAATAGAAGTGCAAATGTTGGCCTTGGCTATGTTTAGATTATTTCTACTGATATTTATAAACACCTCTTTAGTTGTTAGCAATCTACAAAGATTACAGATTGCCTGAAACCAAAGATAACGAGGGATGTAGAAATATCCTTCATCTCTCTGTACAAATTTGATTATTTCAGGCATTTCTGAGATGAAAATAACTAAAAACATAGAAACAAGTATGTATGGCTATCTAGTGGTGACAGAGTAAGCATTTAAATTTTTTTCCCTAATTTTAAGGATGTAATTGATATTTGGTATGTGCTGCCCAGCAGTTACTTGGTTCTAATTGATGCCAGTTCAACTCTGGGAGAAAGTTTTGGGACAGAATGGCTTTCTAGAATCTAATGAACCTTGTGGAAGTATGAAAAAAACAGTAGCTGTGAAGACATTTGCTTTCCAATACAACTTGAACATTAGTGATATTTCTTTTTCTTTTTCTTGTTATTTGCATCCATTTTATAACATTCCATGGACACACAAATGATTTTCAAATGAATTTACGCAGCTGTGATATAGCATTTTGGGTGTCTATTGTGTGATAGAAACTGTGGCAATATTTGAAGGTTTTTTTGTTTCTTTGGTGTTTGAGAGTTAAGAATATTCAGCTCAACCACGCCACTCTTCAGTTTGCTTCTAAAACTGACCAGTTATAGTTGTATTCAATTTGTAAACATGCATGAGTTTTGAACTGAGTTCAATCTCTCCCTGTCTCCTATGAAAGATTTCTTAGGTTAATGACTGTAGAACTAGACATTTGGGAAGTATAGTCATGTTTTAACTGACTTGTGAATGTAGAAGACAACTTTCTCATGTAGTTCACTTAAAAGATGAAGTGGTTTAGAATATTAACAATCAAATATTAAACGTTTGAAATATTTTCTGAGGTTCTCTAAGACAAAGATAACTTTGTATCATTTGTTTCTTTTACTATTTTGTATCTTTTGTAGTTTTAAAACTAAAAGGAATATTACTTAGGGAATAAAATGCTAAAAGTGAAATCATCACTAAGCACTCAAGAATTAATTACTCTTTGTTTTCACATAAAGAAATATGTCACATAAGCTGTTCCTTACAGAGACTCCTGATATGTTTCACAAATCACTTTTCAATAAGTAAAACTACTTTTTGAGGAAGCAAGGTGAATATTATCAGTTGTGAATCCAAATTGTCTGAAACAAACTCTCACCTGTGTATATACTGCATGAAGATTTTTTTATTCTTTTATTTTTCAATTACAGTTGATGTTCAGTATTATCTTATATTGGTTTCAGATGTGTAGCACAATGGTTAGACATTTATATTATTAATGAAGTAACCCCCCTGGTACATACCTGACATTATACATAGTTATTACAATATTATTGACTATATTCCTTATGCTGTACTTTACATCCTCGTGACTATTTTGTATGTTTCTTTATCAGGTTAGAAAAGTTTACAATCATTATTGTTTTCAAGTAGGTTCTCAATCCCTTCCTCTCTCTCTGTACTCCTATTATGTGCATATTGTTACACTTGATGTTGTCCCAGAGGTCCCTTAAATACCTTCATATTTCTTTGATTTTTGTTCTTGTTGTTGTTTTGAATGGGTGTTTTCTGCTACCATGTCTCCCAAATCACTGATTCAATCCTCTGCTTCATCTAATCTGCTGTTAATTCCTTCTGCTATAGTCTTCATTTCAGTTATTGTATTCTTTTTTTCTGACTGGCTCATTTTTATGGTTTTCACATCCCATTGTTATGCTTACTATCTCTTTGTTGAAGTTCTCAGGAAGTTCCTTGAGCATCCTTATAGCCAGTGTTTTGAACTCTGTTTTCAGTAGGTTGCTTTCCTCCTTTTGGTTTAGTTCGTTTTCTAGAGCTTTCTCCTGTTCTTCGATTTGGGACATGTTTGTTTGTTTCCTAATTTTGGCTGCCTCTCTCTGTGTTTCTATGTATTAGGTAGATCTCCTGTGTCACTCAGTCTTTGTTAGGTGGCCTTATGTAGTAGGTGTTCTGTGGGACCCTGGCATGGTCTCCCTGGTCACCTGTACCAGGTGTTCCAGGAGTGTCCCTTGTGTAAGTTGTGTGTGTCATCTTGTTGTAGTTGAGCCTGAATTGCTGCTGGCATGTCCGTGGGTGGGATTGACCCTCAGACTGACTGGCTGTGAGGATTGTCTACACCCACAGCATGTGAGCTGCTGTGTGGGGGCTGACTTCCTCAAAGGGAGATTTGGCCCAGTGGGCCTGTGTGCCTTTTGGGACAGCCAGTTTGGGTATGCCACTGGGTTGAATGGGTAGTTGTGGTCTGAAACCTATTGTTATATGCTCTGTTGTCCTCTTAAGTTGGCCTCTGGGTGTGTTGGTTCTGTGTCTTGGGAGGGGCTACCCTGTAGGCCAAGGTCTGCTGCTGTCTATGACCCACCAGGGCTTTCTGGTAGGAGCTACAAAGCTACCTGCAGTTATTTTCTGCCTGTGCTGGACCGAGAGGTATGTGGGAGAAGCCACGCTGCAAACTGAGGCTAGCTGCCACCAGGACTGGGCCTGGAGCAGTTCAGCACAAGGCCCACCTCATCCTGTGTCCTGAGGTCAATGGCCAACTGCCCATAAGGGTCAGCCACTGAGAGTCCTGCGCTGTATGTGATTTGGGTGAGATAGCATCCCAGAAAGTCACCCGGGTAGAGTGAGTAGTGCTCATGAGGTTAATGCAGATTCAAGTTTGGTGCCAGTGCTGAGCCTGAAACCTTTCTCAAAGTGTCAGAGCACACCAATGGCTGCCATCACCCACCTTGGGCCTGTAGATCCCCCAAGATATAAGGTGACCAGATTTTAACATTGGTAAAGCAGGACACCATTGACCGGGGGGAGGGGGTTCTTGATTAAAAATTGGGTCTATCTCCCGCCGTTCCCTAGCTTGTCGTGCATTCTTTCCAAAAAGCGGGACTTTTTTAAAACTCCGCGGGACACAGGACAAATTGTTAAAAATCGGGACTGTCCTGCCAAAAGCGGGACGTCTGGTCACCTTACCCAAGAATTGTCTGAGAAAAACTGCAGTATGGGTTGGGGTTGTTTGCCTGCTGCTGAAACGGACTCCTGTTTTGTGCCGAATGGAGCTGTTTGTCCATCTACCAAAAGTGCCTCAGTGGATGCATGAGTTGGGTGGAGCAGAGACTAGGGAGTCATCACAATGGGGTGATTGGGATTCACCAGATTAGTGCAGATTCATATTTGGCATTAGTATTGAGACTAGAGCCATTCTCTAACATGCTCAGAGCACACAGAGGCCAGCCGCTGTCCGCCGCAGGCCTGCGGATTCCGGAGAGTTGTCCAAGAGAGACGGCACCCTGCTTTGGGGCTGGTTGCCCACCAGAGTGCTTCAGGTGGTGCACAAGCCACCCATGGCTGTTTGCTGCTGAAAGAGCTCCTTCGCGTGTGTGAGGTGCGATCGGTGGCCTGGGCGCCCGAAGCACCTTTGTCTGTGTGTGAGTTAGCCAGAGTGGGGGCCCAGGGACTCCTCAGGATTGAGTGAGTGGAGTTCAGCAGACCAGCCCAGCTCCCTGCAGGTGAGTTCATGCTTCCCAGCAGACAACAGTGTTTGTTCTCCTGCTGGTTCATGCCCGTGGTGCTTGCTACTATAACTATGCAATGTAATGACGTAATTTAGAAATCAATGACATATGAGTGTGGTGAGCACTATTTGAATAAAAATGCAAGTTAAATACATTGGTAAGATCCTTGAATCTAAAAAACATCACTATTGACTTAGGAATGATCTACCAAATGAAAACAATTAAAAAATGAAAACTAAGGCGTCTGTATTCGGATACCCTTTTCACTGTTTTATATTATTTTTCTTTAAGTACACTAAATCTAGACATCATAGATTATGTATACTAAGTTTAAGTTTTTTTTAAAAAAAAAAGAGGGTAGCAAATTGGCAATTTCACTCACTGGGCATGTAAAATAGAGTTCATGGGCAAATGTGAAGGGAAGCATTTATTCATCCTTTGGAGGTTAGTATTATTGTGTTTGAAGGACTTTTTCAACTAACAAAGAAACAATTGCGCTGATTGGTTAAGACAGGTTCTACCACTGATTATTGTTTCCTCTGAGATAATCTTAATGAACATTTTCATAGTTAAACGTTTTGATTACTTCTGCAGGAATAAACCAAAAAAACCACTCAAGTTGGTTGACTCAGTGTTTCACAAACATTTCGGAATTCACAACTCTTTTCTGATGTGCATTTTGGGAAATTATAATTTCAAAGTAAAATTTTCGGTTCTCTACTAGTCTGCATTAGTTGTGAATTATCAGCAATGTAAAAAACTATGCTATGCCCTGTAGGGAAGACAAAGGTGAATCAGGTTGTTTACTATCTAATGTGGAAAACATGTCCACACATAAATAATTTTAACGCCCTGAGGCTGATATAAATATGGATAGATAATTTAAGAATACGAATTTTACATGTAAAGAAACTGGGGTAAATACCTTACCTAAACTGGGCAGTATAGAGTGACTAGAAAGCTGGTGCATCTGACTCTACATCTAATATTCTTTTCGGTTTAATAGCATAGTGTAAAAAATTCCTCTAAAGTCTGACAAATATAAAGTAAGCTTCCAAAGTTTTTTTGTGAAATTGATTATTTTAAACTCTGAATTAAATTATAAAAATAATATTGTCACTAACTCAGATCCCAAGTTTTATTTTCTAGAATATGGAACATTAACATTAAGAAGCG
>PVKE010005823.1:26549-57247 GCA_004027555.1 Craseonycteris thonglongyai
CCGGCCCAGGCAGGACCCACGTGCTGAACTGGGGAGTTCCCACAGTTCGGTTCTCTAACTGTCTCTGTCTCTGTCTCTCTCTCTATCTGTCAAAAAGTAAAATAGAAATAACTATGCACTGAAGACAAAAAGATAATTTCTCTCTATAAATGTGAAAAGATAAAAAAAAAAAAAAAAAAAAAAAAAAAAAAAAAAAGAAGCGATGCATACAATTTTTTTAGTACTCATATGCTTCACTTTTTTGGGGTAAGATTTATTTTTATTGTCTTTGACAGACAGACAGAGAGAAGCAGGAGGGCCCAGAGTGGTCTCCATAGTTGCATGTCATTAGTTTTCTACATAGTTTCATTTCACAGGTGGGTGTGGGGCTGCACAGAGCAGGGAACTGGCCAGAGGCCTCCTGCCTGGGGCAGAAGCTGAATTGGGGTCCTCCCAACATAAGAGGCTCACCTGGTGAGAACTGAACTGGGGGCACACCCCAATTCAGCATATGGGTCCTCTTGGGCCTGGGCCAGGATTCAATCCTCGGACCCAGGGGCTGCAAGACAAGCGCTCAACCTGCTGAGCCAACCCAGCATCCCTGTAGGCTTCATTTTAAGTACTTACTTTTTAGCTTTATTCTTCAAGAAACCAGCCAATCTCCCTTCTCCCTCTCAGACCCATATTGGTGGGATAGATTTTTTTCCCTGGAGAGATAGCCAGTTGGGTTCCCACCGAAATATAGTGATACTTTGGAATCCGAACACCCCCAAACTCAAACATCTTGGAATCCGAATAAAAAAATCAAGCAAATTTTGCCTCGGAATCCAAACGCTGCTTTGGAATCTGAACACCAACACATTGTTCCTGTGGGACGTATTGACTGTAAGGTCTATAGCTTTATCTGAACTCCCACTCATCTTGGAATTCGAATGTTTTGAAACTTGAACAGGGTTCTGGGGCGGATTAAGTTCGAATTCCAAGGCATAACTGTATATAGAACTTCATATACGTGGGCTATCTGGAAAAAATCCAGCCATTGTCAATATAACAAGAACAGGTACGTGGCTGGATGCTTTCCAGACAGACCTCATAAGACTAAGACAGGTAAAACCTCATTCTCCATGTTCTAATAACAAGGAGCAGCACAAGTGGCTTTTTATTGAAAAAATATATTTCTTATCAACCTTTTAATAGTTTGTTCTAATTTTTTAGATGAAAGGAACAGTGAAAAGAAAACAGTTTTTAAAAATGCCTATCTATACAGTTACAAAATATGCTTTATTGAAATGGTATTCTTAGGCAATAAACTTATGAAGGTTATTTGTTGAAATGGTGCAGATTGAACCATAAACATACAGTATCACTAACCAGTTTTTCCTTTTTTTTTTACCATGGTAAAAGTACCTTATTAGATATAAAAAAAGAATTATTTCAGAAAATGAAAACATCTAAAATCTTATTTACAGTAGTACTAAGGTCAATATATCTTTATAAGAATTATATAGATGTTTAAAGGGCAAAGACATAGTAATTCACATTTAAAATTAATGTTTGTTTTTTTTTAAATAAAATTGGAGGATACAAAGTTCCCTTAAAGTTTTGAGATGATGCACTTGAATTTTTTTATTATTTTGTAAACCTCCCCCCTCCTTTTTTTTTTCTATTTGACAATGCTTCTTTATTTTGCAGATCTGTTTGGCTTTAAAATATAACCACAGGGCCCTAAGCATATCCTCACCTCCTGAGAGTGAAATCTGAGAAACGCCTGAATAACTGAGAGTTTTATAATGAAAAGAAATGGCATGTCAAAAGCCAGGATATGAGTGAATATGCTTGTCCAGAGAGCAGCAGGAAGTTCAATGTTCCCAATAGTCCACTTTGCCTGGAGCATTGGGTATGTGGTTGGGGTGTGTGAAATGATTTAACATTGGATTGTGAAGGTACTTGTGTGACATGTTGATGAATTTGGATTGTATCCTTAAGGCATGGTGAACTTTGAAGGTGTGAAGTTAGAGAAATTTTTAGGAATATAAAAGCACAAAGTTTTATTCCAAATTATATGAACAGCAAACATAATCTAGAATTAGCTACAGACTGACTTTTCAGTTGTAAATCAGATATCTAAACTACCATTGCCTCAGGTATCTAAACTACCATTGCTTTAGGTCTTCCTAGCAGAATAAGAACAAAAGAAACTGGTGCCTAGTTTTTAAAAATATTTTAACTGTCCATTTTAAAGAGGAAGAAGCTGCTGTATGGAGTACATTTATAGGGTTATTTCACTGAAGCAGATTTCTATGCCCTTAGACAATCTTCCCCCTTACAAAGATTTTCTTTGCACAAGAGCCCAAGAGAGTATTGAGAAGATTGAGAAAAGGCAGGTTTAAAAACAGCTCTTAAGTGAGTTAAAAACATAATGCAGCGTGGAGAAAGGCAAACCCAGGGAGTGAGCAGGAAGGCCATGGAGGCTGCACTAAGTAATTCACTAAAGGGAGGATGTGGAGAGTTTCAAAGATGTTTTGGTAGAATTGGCAAATTTGAATGATTGTAAGTGAGAGGGAGAGAAAAAAAATGATTCCAGTTTTTGTTCTGGGCAATAAACAGGATGGTAAGAGAATACTAGCCAGATCAAAGAGAAGTGAGGATAGTGACTTGGAAGCAGATCGCTTGGGTTTCTGTTACCAGACTAAGGAGTTAAAGAATTTATGTTGCTCAAAGGGAGTTTGAAAGTTTCAAAGGCAGAAACGCTCTCCATACTTATCAAAATTATGGGTCCATCAAGGGTTATAATTTCTGCTTCCTGCTAAAACTGCCCAATGTGAGTTTAATGTACAAGCAAACAAATGAGTGAATGCTCACTCTTCCATACTTACTTGGACAGAGTAATGTATTTAGATATTTATCAGTATTTATTGCTTTGGTAGCCTAACATCATTCTGTTAAACTATTCATATAAAAGGATGTCCCAAAATTCACGCAAGATTTGAATTTTGCGTCATTTTGCGGTAAAACATTGTCAACGGGAAAAAAAAAGACAGCGTGACAGCTGACAGTTCAGGGTTATTAAAAATGGAGCGATGCACAAAAGAACAATGCATTTTTGTTGAGCAATGAAAATTTACTTTTAATTATAAACCTGTGTTTTCTATCAAAATTACTTCTTGCGTGAATTTTGGGACACCCTTTATATAATATGACACAGACATAACTAGGGGATATTGAAGATTTGGATCTAGACTACTGCAATAAAGCAAATATCACAATAAAGTGAGTCACAAGAATTTTTTGGTTTCCTAGTGCTTCTAAAAGTTATGTTTGCACTATGTTGTAGTTTATTAGGTGTGCAATAGTATCATGTCTAAAAAAATGTGTATACCTTAATTAAAAAATATTTTATGGCTCAAAAATGCTAACCATCATCTGAGCCTTCAGAGAATCAAGATCTTTTTGGTAGTGGAAAGTCTTACCTTCAATTTATAAAAAACATAATATCTGCTAAGTGCAACAAAGCAAATACAATACAATTGGGTATGCCTGTATGTATTTAAATTCATATAATAGTAAGTAAGCTAAGTTTCATTTTCACCAAAGAAAGTGATAAGATATGTAAAATAGGTAAGTGTTCCTCACATTTAGGGATGCCAGGATAGCTCAACAGGTTAAGCACTTGCCTTGCAACTGTGAGGGCTGGGGATCAAATCCCAGCCCAAGGCCATGCAAACCTGCATGCTGAACTACGGTGCAACTGGTAACTACCAGGATGGTGGTGAAGGTTCTTGCCTCCCATGTGGAGGCCCTGGTTCATTTCCACCCCATGCAGCCCTATATCCACCTGTGGGAGAGGAAACTATGTTTGCAACTAATGATGTACAACTATGGAGACTGCTCTGTGTCCTCCCCCTCCTTTTGTCTTTTTTCTTTCTCTCTCCCTTTTACCTCTCAAGCAATAAAATAACTCTAAAAAAATGAAACATGTAAAATGAATAAGTTCTATTTTATAAGATATAACCATTTGTGGGCAATGTATTTATAACAGTATCATATGTTTCCTGATGTGAGGGAAATATAAATTGTGATGTAGTGTTCTGAGGTTATTGAGATTTTAAAAAGAAAAATGAAATGGAATTTTTGAGATGCATACATTAAATTATTGGGTTTTACATTTGATTTTGTTTTATATATGGACTTCATAATCAGGTTTCAAATACATAAAAGGGAATTCATTCAGTAGGCTGGAGTTAGAAACTCATTTTAAATATTTAATGATTTAATTAAGTTTTATTAGTGTAATGCTCTTTGCTTTGCGGATTAAAAATTGACAAGGGTTTTATCTATTTATTTTTTCCCTTTTTGGAAAGTGTCTTGGCTAGATATGTTGGTTCTGTATTTTTATAAATAATGATAAATACTAATTTCTTAAAATATTGTTTTCCACATCTGTTAAATTTGCCAAGAAAAAAACAATAGTAAACAATTTTGAAGCATTAAAATCCACAGAATTGCTCATTGCATTGCTCTTTTGATTTAAAAATTAATATTTTATACTGTGCCTCTAGAAAAGAAAATTGATATGCTTTACTCCAGTTTTCTTTATATAGCAATAGTCTTTGCCAAAATGCAGAAACTGTTCTATGTCTGACCATTCAGGCCAATGCAAATGATGCCCCCTATTGCATTGGACCTTGGGACATTGGTGGAAATACAGCAAAATGGTGGTCAAGCCAACAGTGAGGAAGAGTGAAAAGTGAGTTACACGAAGCACATCCCTGTCTTCCCCACAATGTGTTCCCTATGGGATTTTATAGGGACTGAAGGTACCTCAAGTTTATAACTTAGCATTATGTACACTAGTATGGAAATATCATAAAAAGTAGCGGAAGACTTTGGCCATGTGCATTTCTATTGTTCCTCATATTTGTATTTTACCTTTGTTAATTGACATAAGATTCTGTGCCATGTAGTTCTGGATAACCTGATGGCTTGAGAAATTTTATTGACAAGATAAGGGAAAAGGAAGACTATAGCTTCTTGTATTTATCCAATGGGTAGCAGTTGACCCTGAGTAGCAGAAAACATTATTCTCCAGACTTGTCTGATAAAACACCAGCCATCTGTTTCAATGGCGATCATCAGTAAAACTTACCATCCAGTGTGCTTCTGAAGAAAAAATAAAGTATGTTTTAGAAATTATACATGTAGATAGTTATTAACTATCCTCCATCTTTTCAGAGAAGTGAAATTCCTTAACCAAAATTCACACTTACTTTTGTCAAATTTTTTTTTAAGATTTATTTTATTGTTTTTGACAGAGACAGAAAGAGACAGAGAGAAGGGGGAGGGCCAAGAGCAGTCTCCATAGTTGTACATCATCAATTTTCAACATGCCTTCACTCCACACAGGTGGGTGGGGGCTGCACACGGCGGGAACTGGGCCAGGGACCTCCTGCATGGGATGCACACCCCAGTTCAGCATATGGGTTTACACAGGCCTGGGCCGGGATTTGATCCTTGGTTCCCGGGGCTACAAAGCTAATGCTTAACCCGCTGAGCTATCCCAGCTTCCCCCAAATATTTTAAGATTAGGGCCACAGGCTATCAGTAGGTAGGAAGTTATGCTGAACACAATCTTGGATCCTGTTTAAAGTTGTAGTCTTATAACTAAAGATGAGAATTGATCTTCTCAATTTAGTCATCATTAGCCACACATAGTTATCAACTTTAAGTCTAAATTAATTGAAGTTGAATAAAAATTTCTTCCCTTCAGTAGCCACATGTTGTTTATGGCTGCCATATTGAACAGTGTATAAAC
This sequence comes from Craseonycteris thonglongyai, assembly GCA_004027555.1. Lineage (NCBI taxonomy): Eukaryota > Metazoa > Chordata > Mammalia > Chiroptera > Craseonycteridae > Craseonycteris > Craseonycteris thonglongyai. The sequence continues at coordinate 32,341 of PVKE010005823.1, forward strand.
ATTTTCATCATCACAGAAAGTTCTATTGAACAGCTCCAGATTAGAAATTATATGGTTATGGTACCTGGTAAACATTAATGTTTTGTTTTTTGTTTTTTAACCTAGGTACAAGTACACCTGTTAACAACAAACCTCAACATTGCATTTCTGATGAATATTTCTTGTTCACTCGTATTTTACTGTGTGTGTTCCCGTTGTCAGGTGACTTTCTCCTATGTGGTAAAGATCCTGATGTTTCATCCTGTGACTTTGCTGTATTCCAAATCTTTGGAGTCCTGCTTCCAGTTGCTGGAAGGAAAAAGATAAGATGGAGAAGCTGCATTGGCTTCTTAACCATCTTAATCTGAAAGAGATAAAGTCAACTTTCCCTTATCATCTCTTGTTGAGAACTAATCTTATGGCCCACCTAGATGCAAGGCTTTCCAATAGCAACTCTGTTATGGAAGGAGAAGCCATTGAAAACCCCCCACAGATAGTTTCTCTGTAGTTGAGAAACTTCAAAATAAATATGAATTTTGCATGGAAATGAAACTAATAGACAAGGAACATTTTTGTTCATTGCTACACTGATTATATTCTTTCACCTTTAGTATACATTTATGAGGACTGTCCAGAGAATATACGGCCATGTAATATGAAAAATAGAAACTTTGTGGCTATATTTTTTCCAGACAGCCCTTGTATTACTGTTTTGTACCCTTTTTAAGAATTGGTTTCCACATTGTAATTTGATAATTCTAAGAACTAATTAATAGCTTTGTCTTACGCTTTAAAACTCTTTGTGCTTTACAAATTAAGAACAACTCATTAATACAACCTAATTTTTACTTACTTTGTATAAACTGCCACAGATTTATGTGAAATTTAAACAAAATGATTTTATAATTTTATATAAGTTTTCTATTTTATAGATGAAATAGTGATAATCTTTGTTCCTAGTAATTTTCTTTTGTGGGTTTAAGTATGATTTAATTAAAAGAATAGAATTTATGTAAAATTAGGATTATATGTATTACATGGAGTAATAAGGAGTCTTCCCTACTGTTACATACAAAGAAGTGGCAGAACTTTCGTAGAATTTTCTCTTGTAAATTCACTGTCAAGTTAAAAGATAAATCCCAGAGGATTCACATTAAAAATCTGCATGTTATATGTGTGTTAATATCATACTCAGAAGTCCAATGCATATACAGACAAGCATACTTATCCTTATTGACCTTGGCACTTAGGAACACACACTTGAAAAAAGGTATTTCAAGGTTGACACTATGTCCAAATCCATTTTGACCATTTTCTTCTCTCTCTCTCTCTCTGTATATATATGCATACATATAGAAGATGTAATAATCAATGGAAAAAATGTTTCTTAATGACTTACTATTTTTGTTAAAACATTAAAAACTCACTTACTTTCAGTCATAAGTGTATAGAGAAATAGAAAAACAGTAAAACTACTATTTATTTAGTACTTTATGATTTAAAATGAAATACTAAGATTTAAAGCATTTTATTTTTTGTAAGAATTCATCAATAGTAGTTTGAACCATGCTCATCTCTTCTTATTATATAACTTATGATATAGAGTGTATAGCTAGACCATAACACTTGCCATACATTTTTTTAAGTTTAGATCCCCATCTGACATTTTATTCTTTGTGTTTTCAATATTATTAAATATCAATGAGAGTTTTTGTGAATGTGAAATTCACTGATATCACTTCCTCTGAGACATTTTCACCCTTTTCATCATAACCACATTTCTCATTTATGTCTGTAAGTTCTCATTCACTAAGTTTTAATGGTTATGTGTCCAGAGTCTCTTGAATGGGGGCAGGGTCAGCTATTTATGTAAGATAATTTAACTTGCACTGTTAGCACCTTTTGTTTCTTTGCTGTACTTTCATCTTTGTTGGCCATTTTCCTGTTGATTATCCATTTTTATAAAATGTTATTATGTGTGATTTTCACTGAGAGACAAGTGGGCAACACAACAATAAGGTTTCTGTCTATGTATGACAGAATAATAGATGCACGGTGACCAATCATCAACCGACTTTAAAAGAAATGCTGTGATTGGGAATTGAATGGAATGGACATCTATTCTTTACGTTGTGATTTGTAGACAGAAGAGCTAGCAGCAAAGCTTATGCTGCAAGTGATGCCTCACATTTGATTTATTGTGGTAACTGATATTGGAACCATGTTGTTGGAGATTGGTATTATTTCACTAACCCATGATAACTGAAATTTGAATATATTGGGATCATGCAGACAAGGATTGGCTTCTCTATGTGTTTTTTTGTTATGAAAAACCCTCTCTTCTCCTGAGATTGTTTCCTGTTCTCTGCTCTCATTGTAACTGCTACATCCCATATAAAACAAACTCCCGGAACCCTTTACTTACTCTCCTTTAAGGTGTCTGTGATATAAGCTGGGCAAGCTTGAAAAAATAAACATCATCATTGAGAGAAATCCATAAAATATTTAATTTTGTAAATTGGTTATTGCATTGAATTTGAGAAGGTTAATGAACACTGCACACTGAAGGGAGAGCCACACCTAGTCTATATGTGACAGCATCCTACTTTAAGAGTGGAATGCTAATTATGTGAAATAGGAAGTATAACTTGAAACTAGTTAATTGCTGAGTTTGAAAAAGAGCAGTGCTTATATTTACAAATAAATTAGGCATGACTCTGCTGTGCAGGTAAAGCAAACTAAAATAATGTTAAACCATTTATAATGACTAAGGTTTTTTACATTGGGTTACCTATAGTAGAATTTGGATTCATGCTTTTCAAACTTTAAAATGCACTTGAATCACTGTATTATTATTATTATTAATTAAAACAGAAGTTCATAAATGGGGTGGGGGGTCTAAGATTTTGTATTTTAACTAACTCCCAGTAAATGCTAATGCTGCTGACTAAACCTTGAGTATCAAGGATCTAGAGCTACCTAGCTACTGCTGTATAGGTTGAGAAAGCCAATGGCTTGAGCAAGTAAAACTTTACCTTATTTAAGATGGTTTTGAATGCTGGGTTTGCTCAGTGGTTGAGCACTTTTCTAACAATTGTGAGGCGCAGGGTTTGATTCCCTGGCCCCAGCCTGTGCAACCCCATATGATGAACTGTGACACAGCTGGTAACCATTAGGATGGCTTAGTGGTGAAGGTTCTTGAATACCATGTGTGAGGCCCCAGTTTGGTTCCCTCCCTGTGTGGCCCCACATCCACCTGTGTGGAATAAAAACAAGTCACAACTGATGATGTACAACTATGGAGACTGCTCTGGGCACTCCCCACTTCTCTCTTTCCCTCACCTTCTCTCAAACAATAAAATAAATCTAATATATGTACACACACACACATATACATTCAACTGTACTTCTCTAAGATGGGATCTTCTGTTTTGACCCTAATGCACTTATCAATAGTTGATTTCATAGATGCATGCAACATATATATATGACATATTTTCTTGGTCATCTTTTGGTTGTGTGCATTTCTCTCTCCATTTCAAGCCATGTTAAGTATAACTGTCAATTTTTATCAAGGACTATATTATATGCCCAAAAATAGTTTTTATAGATATAATTTTTAGAATTATCTACATTTGCAAAATACCTTAATTTGGAGTTTACAATTCTATTCTTTTACATTAATAAAAATGTAATACTATCCTAAGACATAGCCTGAAGAATTTATGGGAAATGAGCTTGATAACGAATTTATAAATAAATAATGTATTTAGTGAATTTAACTCAATACACATTTATTAAATATTTATAAAGGGTCACTATTTGAATTTAGGCTTGATAGTCTTAAATTTTTCATGAGAAAACAGTATGTAAATAAATGATTATAGTCCGATGTGTTCATTTCTATGCTAAGTATTAGCAAAATATTCTATAGTAATTCAAAAGAGGAAACAGCTAATCTGTCTAGAAAAAGTTATGGGAAGTGGGATGGGTCTGAAGGAAATCTCTAGAAGTAGAAGTAGGAGAGAACTCCAGGTTTGGAGAAGAGCACATACAAAGACAATAAACCTAAAAGAGCACTGGGTTTGGGTAAAGGTGGTAAATTCTATAGGTTTTCTCTATAACCTTTGTGGGGGGCGGTCAAAAGCAATAATAAAAGTTTAGACCAGGAGTGACTAACCTTTTGACTTCCCTGGGCCACACTGGGGGAAAAAATTATCTTTGGTCACACATAAAATGCACTAACACTAAAGATAGCTGATGAGGTTAAAAAAAAAAGTCACAACAAAATCTGATAATGTTTTAAGAATTTGTGTAGGGCTGTATTCAAAGTCATCCCGGGCCAAAGGTTGGACATGCCTAACTGAGACTATGTCCTGGTCCTTTTCTCTTCCTGTCTCCAGCTTTGTCTCTACCGTGAGTGGCCTTCTGGGCAGACATGTGCATACCCGAGTTTAGGGATGAACAACCTTACTACCCATCTGTCCTAGAGAAGTACCTCCTCACAAGGACCTTGGAAAAAGGCTTTTCGGTAGGATGTTTCAGGGTCCCAGGGTTTCAGGGTTCCAGAAGGGTAAAGGCATAGGCCCTGAGGAGGAACATTCCCTCATTCCTGGTGAAGAAGGCCAGAGCAAGGCTTTTTACAGCCACGCCCAGGGCAATGCCCAGTCTGAGGATGAAGCTCAAATTTCTTATGGTTCATAAATGATTGTTTGGAGATGGTTAGGCATGGAAAATGAAGCTGAGCATGTGGATTAAGAGTAGCCTGTGATTAGTTTAGATTATAAAATATATAATGCCATTGTCTCTGACTATATAATTCGTGTTATCTAATTTTACTGTGTAGAATTGAAAAGCCAAGCAGAAGAATTATACTCTAGCTTATGAGACGGTAGTGAATGAATTATTGATTGGTAGTGTTACTCATTTTCAAAGAATTAGAATGCCAGGAGCTACAAATCTAGCCATAAATGCCTCTATTTTTCATATTACATGGCTGGATACTTTCTGGACAACCCTTGTATACCTAAGCCAAAAGTTATGTTAGACATAATTAAATCTTTTTTCCTTCCAAATATGGTTACTGCTAGCACTTCTAATTTTGTGGCAATTCAACCAAAATATAAGGATAGCCTGTTAGATGTTGGTAATGTCAACAAATTTAATGTTCTGATTATTTGGGTCTTTTAATTATGCTCTGTTTAGCTTTTATTATAACTCATATATACTGATTTAATCTATATATCCAACATAAGAGTGCTTATATGTCCTAACTATTAAATTTCATACTCACAAGTGAGGCTTGGCAAATATCTAGCTAAAATAATTCACCAAATTAGAAAGTTGTAGTTAAAGAGCTATATATCCTTAGGATAATCCCATTCTAAGAGTTTTTCTTTTCTTTTAACAATTGCAATGTTTCTGTTAGTAATTCTGATTTATATTGCAAAATAGATTTCATGATAGAACATGACTTAAATTTACAATAAATCTATCATGTTTGCTAGAAATTCTATAGCTGCTGACACCACAGAGAAATAAAATGGAAAACAAAAAAAGATGATAAAGGGAAGTGAGTAAAGCAGGACCTGGAGAAATAGAAGAAAAGAGAACAAAAATGGATAAAGAATGTTGCATGTACTGTATAGTGTTGCATGGTAAGGTAATAACTTCTCCTTTAATGAACACTCACCACATGTGTATAACTGTAATGCATTTTACAGATGGGCAGAATATTGAGGACTAGGATACACATTTTTCTATAAAGCTTCTACTTCCTGGGCATAGTGGACATTAAGAAATTAGAAATTAGAGATCCCGGGATGGCTCAGCAAGTTGAGTGATCCTCTTGCACCCCGAGGTCTGATGGTTGCATCCTGGCCCTGGCTCATATGGACCCATCTACTGAACTGGGTGTGCCCCCAGTTCGGTTCTCGCTGGGATGAGCCTTCTACATGGGAGGCCCTGGTTTGGCCTCCACACTGGGAATGCTTCCCATGTGGGAGGCCCCCAGATCACTGGGGTGTGCCTCCCATGTAGGAGGGCCCTGACCAGATCCTGCCCTGCTCAGCTCCACATCCACCTATGGAATGAAACTATGTAGAAAACTAATGACATACAACTATGGAGACTGCTCTGGGCCCTTCTCCTTCTCTCTCTTATTTTCTCTCTCTTTCTCTCACTGTCAAAAATAATAAAATAAGTCTAAAAAAAAACCGAAGAAATTAGAAATTTGTGGTATACCGATAAAATATTTTTAATTAAAAAGAGCAAATATAAAAATCATGCAAAAACTCTTATTGCTCCCTTGCATTTTGTGACCAAATTATGAACATGCTAAGGGGTTCTAAATTCTACTTAGAACTAATGAAGAGTGTTTTTTCAGTCTCCTTTCTTCTCATTAGTCTCAGTGACTGTGATAATGGAATACTACTATAATGTTCCATCAAGATCCCATTTCACATGCTGTCATGGTAGAAGTAGAAATAGAAGAAGAATCAAGAAAGAAGAAAAGAAGCAATGTTTCTTGGCATGGTAACTCAAAATATTTGCTTTCTTTATTCTCTTTGGTTTCTTAAAATAACTTATTGGGGATGCTGAGATACGTCAGTGGTTGAGCACTTGCCTTGTAATCATGAGATCCATGGTTCATTTCCCAGCCCTGACACGTGCAACCCCATATGCTGAACTAGGGTGCACTGGTAACCCCCAGGATGACTCAGCTGCAGAGGTTCTTGCCTCTAATGCAGGAGGCCCCAGTTCAGTTCGCGCCCCACATGGTCCCATACCCATCTGTGTGGAATGAAACTGTGTCACAACTAATGATGTACAACTATGGAGACTATTCTGCCCTCCCACCCCCCTTCTCTCTCTCTCTTTCTCTCTCTTTCTCTCACCTCTTCTCAAACAATAAAATAAATTCTAAAAAAACTTATTTATTTTGCTAGAGGCAATTTAATGTAGAAGTGATATGTTGAGTGTGGCAGAAAAAAAGTCACTTTTCTCACCAAAAGACATTGTATTCTTAGGGCATATTCTAGAATAATCTAGGCTACTTAAAAGCAGGAACCTGCACCATTCCACAAAAACAAAATGAAGTAAAACAGTCCAGATGCCTTATTAAAAACCAAGTTTGTTAAATTACCCGGGTATTTTAGCATTGTGATGATAAAGTCTTAATTCTATAAAAGTTAAACAAATAACATCAGATTTTTCTGCTAACTTAAGGCAACGCAAATAACTGGTTGAAACATTAAAAAATGATCTTAAAAAAAGTAGTGAATTGGCTTTTAAAATATACAAATTTTTTTATTCGATTGGGGTCAGTTTGTTTTTAATTGGGAGATACTATGTAAAAACTTAAAAACAGGCTAGAGGGAAAAAAGTTACTGAGAAAAACAGATTTCTAAATCAAAATAATAACATTTTACAATTACAAAGTTCTCTGCATTTTTCAAAAGTTTCCATATTTATTTTTTCATTTAATTCTCCAAAGAATTTTAGAAAAAGATTTATTCCATTGTTTGGAGAGAAGGTGAGGGGTGGGGGAGAGAAAAAGAAACAGGGTGGGCCCAGAGCAGTCTCCATAGTTGTACATTATCAGTTGACATAGTTTCATTCCACACAGGTGGATGTGGGGCTGCTCAGGGCAGGAACTGAACTGGGGGCCTCCTGCATGGGAGGTGAGAACTTTTGCTGACAAGCCACCCTGGTGGTTATCAGTTGTGTGGTAGTTCAGCATGTGGGTTTGCATAGACCAGGGCTGGGATTTGATCCCTGGACTTCGTGGTTGCTAGGCAAATGCTCAACCCATTGAACTATCCTGGCATCCCTCCAAACAATTTTTTCAGAAATAAAAATTATTATGTTTTACAACTTAGAGATGAAGGAAATGAGCCTCAGGGAGGTTAATTGACTACCTTTGCATGGCAGATTTTTTCAACAATGTCCCTAATTTGTTCACACCTCCCTGTATCTATTCCCATGTGTCATCCATTGCCACTCACATGAAACTTACTCATGTGATGGCTTTTGACCAATGGAACAATAGCAAATGTGGTGCAAACAGAGACTTGCTAAGTGTTTGTGACTTATGTTTGCCCATTCTTCCCAATTGGGATTGTTCTGCCATCAGGTGAAGAGGCAGGGCTGGTCTCCGGAGGAATCGCTCAGGCCCCAGACATGTGCATGAGGTCATCCTAGGTTAACCGGCCTCAGCAACCCAGCCAAAGGGGCAGAAACATCCAGACAACACACAACATCATGAACTAGTAATTGATTGCTGTTTTAAGCCACTATGTTTTGGAGTAATTTGTTAAGCAGCAAGCACTAATTTATAAACCTAGAGTCAGAAGTTGGTGGATGTGGAATGAGAACCCAGATCCTTGAGATCTAATTTTAACACTCCACTGGGGAGTGGAAAAGTGTTCATTTTACACAGAAATTGAAAATAAATTGATGAAGAATTTTAAAAATTGAAAAGGAAGAAATTGTTTTTTTATAGTGATTATCAAAAACTTCAGTTTCAGTTGACTTTTACAAAATACTTTTACCTTTTTAACTGAAGAGCTGTTAGCTACAAACATTGTTTTTTTCTTCTTTTACATTTGATCTATAATTTCTTGTGTCATAATATGTGGCTTTCATTATGTGGTTATATTTTCTAGTTAAAAGCAAGATAAAACCATTCAGGTTAATTTATTTATTTTCTTGACATATTATAATTCATGGTATATGTTTTCTTTTTACCTTATACAGACTTATGGAGTTGAAGAAAATAGGTTGTATAAAGTAACATTAAAGAAATAATTGTATTGTTTTTGAGAGAAAAAGAGAGAGAAAGAGATGTGGGGCCTCGTGGGGTTGGAACCAAACCCAGGGCCTCTGGCATGAGAGGTCGCTACCACTTGCACCGCAGTTCAGCATATGGGGTTGCACGGGCCAGGGTCGGGATTAGATCCCTTGCTGCTGCTATTGTGAGGCAAGTGCTCAACCACTGAACTGTCCTGGTCTTTTTTATTTTCAAACTTCCTTCTGCTATTGTTTTGTACACTGAAATTAGTAGTTCACGATTGCTTTAAAATAAAACATTATTTTTGTTGTTCTACATGACACCAAAATATTCTGCAAAGTGTTCCAATGAATATAAACATCCATTTATCAATATTTGTTTTCTTACTCTTTGCTTTGCTGAATCACCTTTAACTCATCTTTGGTTTCACACTAAGATTTTCAGGCACAAATTTTAAAAAACAAAACATACACACAAAGATTTCATTTGAAAGGGGATTGGGAAGGAGGTAAAACAATAACTTTTCAAGATCGGCTGGCAGCAACTTTGAAGTTCCAAGCTGTGGCCATGGCTTCATAATGACCCATTGGGAAAAAAAAAAATCCATGAAAAAGTAAACATTTTGACAAGGATCTAGACATCAATTGGACCCTATCCAGCATTAAACAGAAACACATGCTTTGTTCAAGGAATTTGCTGAAATAAAACCATTCTGCCTTCCTTAATTAATTAATTATTTTTTAAAATTTCAGTCTTATTTACGGTATGTCATGGCTAAAGAAAGCCATGGAATTGGCCACAAAGGCAAATTCTTTCAACTAAAAATTGAAACATTCTTACTCTCCCCTTCTCAATACCTTTATTTATGACCTCAAGGCGGATTCTCCTATGCTGCTCTACCTTAACTCTGCACACATTACTCTAAGCTAGCTTTGGTCAAGTATGAGTACTGAAGTGCCAATAAAAGGAACCTGAACATGCACCCCCTTCCTTTGAGGAAAATACTGAGACTCAACCCTCTTTTGGGCTCTATTTGCCACCTGTACGTATAGGGGCTGGTGTGCCCTTTAATATACCGGTATATGGAAGCTTTTCATTCTGGAAATAGTGCACTATCTTTTGTACACTATAAGTTTGAAAATTTACCTCATAACAGCAATACTAAATGATTCTTCTAGACCATAGAAGCCCCAAATGTGATAGACTGATATATTAAGTAGCATGAACAATAGCAATGCAAATCCAAATGGCCAATGATCTTTTGTCAATGGAGTGAGCTAAATCAACACCAAACCAAGGCAAATGCCCCCCAAACCCTCAATACTTTTGTTTGTTTTTATACGAGTGGCACAAGTAGTTAATTAGGTAAAATTTGATACATTTCCTATTCTATTAAAAACATAAAGTTGTAGAGTGTAGGTACAAGAAGCACTGACAGTGTTTTGGCCAAATTTCTTTACAGATCCTGTATTTTTTAATCACAATAAAATAATCCTCTGAATAAGGCAGTTTTACTTACTAAATTTCACAAGTACTTTTTTATGAAATCTAAAGGCAGTAAAATGGGAGCACTTCTGTTAATATTTCTTTGAAACTATAATTATAACTGATGCATCCAAGGCCTCCCATCTGAGGGGCTATGGAGGAACAAGATGGTCATAAAAACAACTCTAGACCCAGATGGTAAATCTACGCCTTATGCTCACCAATTGAGTTCCTAGAAGGAGCTTGAGATTCCTTCCTCCTTCTTCTAAGAATTCCTCTCTTAGACAAAGGCTGAACTAAGAACAGGCTCCCAGTTTCCCATTAAGAGCATCCTTTGCTGCTTAGAACTGGCCTGGTGCTCTTCCATAGCTAGGTCATTTGTGTTACTATTGCTGGCATCGTCGTTTGGATACTTCTGCCTACAGTGGAGAACTGCCCCGTCATTCATTTAATCAAGGGCTGTGGACCAAAACACCCTTCCATCATGCTACCTGAAGTGAGACTACATCATTTCCATCATTTCCCCTGCTCTGGCCTGCAAGGGTCCTCTTTCTCATAGCACCATTAGGGCCACATCTCACCAATCATTTCTCACAAAAAGTAAAACCTTATTCCTGCATGTCAAACTCCCTTCAGATGAACTTCCAATTAAATTCCTCAGACATTTTATTCAATTTTTGGGACTCCTATTCCAATTAATTAATTAATACTGTCAGTCACATGGCAGGTGAATGGAAGACTCACCCAATATTTTGAAATTAATTGAAGAAATTGGATTATTCAGGCTAGGTTTTTTAAAAAGATTTATTTTATTGTGTTTGACAGAGAGAGAGACAGAGACAGAGAGAACCAGAGAGAAGGGGGAGGGACCAGAGCAGTCTCCATAGTTGCACGTCATCAGTTCTCAACATAGTTTCATTCCACAGTGGGTGGGGGTCATGCGGGGCAGGAGCTGGGCCAGAGCCTCCTGCATTGGAAGCTCACCCCAGGGAGAACCAAACTGGGAGCCATACCACAGTTCAGCACATGGGTCCTCCTGGGCTGGAGCCAGGATTCAATCCTTGAGTACCAAGGCTGCAAAGTGAGCACTTAACCTGCTGAGCCATCCCAACTTACCCCTTCAGTTTTTTTTTTACACCAAATCAAGGTGTCCTGAGGTACATGAAGATTCCCAAGGAATGTGCTCACAGTGGTGAGTTTAGGGGAAACTCTTTTCAGACTCTCAACATCCATGTTCTTTTTTCTAAACTGATTCTCTCTAAATCAGCATTTGTATTAGAAGACTCAAATACAGGGCTTTTTTCTCACTTCCCTTTCAAAATATCTCTTACTCCGTTTTATAAAAGAAGGCATGCCTTTCACTCATTTTGAATCTTTTTTTTATTTTTTTTTTAAAATATTTATTTATTTATTTTGACAGAGAGAGAGATACAGAGACAGAGACAGAGAGAGAACTGAACTAGGGGAGCTCCCAGTTCAGCATATGGTTCCGCACGGTCTGGGGCCGGGATTCGATCCTCGGTCCCCAGCGCTGCAAAGTGAGCGCTTAACCCACTGAGCCATCCCGGCTTCCCCTCATTTTGAATCTTGTTACTGTGTGGTGCCCCAGGGCGTGCAGACCTCTGGGATGCCAGACAAAAGGACCATTTGAAATATTGTTGTTGACTAACCCTTCTTTGATCAAGGAAACATGAGCTCATGGTAAGTCTCCATGTCTTTCTGCTTTGTATTTATTTCTGTTAGATGTATAGTGAAAAGGGTTGCATGTTGTGACATTCTAAATGTATGTATATTGTGTGGAACATAATGGCAGAACTGGACAATTTGCATTTCAAAACCTTGCCTCTTTTGCGTATGCACTTACCTTTCAACATCGATTTCAAATGGAAGATGCTGTATGTTTGCAACATAGTGATTGTAAGCATACACTCTGGACCCATGTAGCTCTTGTTTATGTTCCTTTCATCTCCACCATTCACTAGCTTTGTAATTTTAGGCAAGTCTGTTTCCTTGTCTCTGAAATACCATTAAAATAATGCCCACCTCATATGACTGCACTGAGGATTAATGGAGGCAAAGCTAAAAAATCATTTGAGAGATAAACCAGATAAAAATAAGTGCTTAACAAATGTTTGTTTTGTGGATAAACATATTTATAAGTGTATTTTCTGTGAAGTTACAACAGGAGAGCATTTCCAGGCAAAGAAGCTATCTGGCTGTACAGTAAAAAACTCATTCTCTTATCCAAAATAAAGTCTGGTCTTTGCCCTATCTTCTGGGAGTTAATCGCTCGTCTAAGGTAATGTTTTGTCCAAGAAAAATTGAGAGAAATTGTCAAAAGTTGACGTTGAGAAAAGTGCGTTTGTTCAGAGGTTTTGGGCTACTCCGGTAGTAACAATGTGATTTACAGTGAGAACTTTGGGGACAACAACAATGTCATTTAGTCTTGGGGGCAGGCTTATATTTTGCAGTAGCAGCTTGACCTCTGTAGGGACTGGAGACTGAGATCAGCTCTGTGAGCATTCAATCTTGCCTAGATGATGGACACCCAATAAAATCCCTGGACACTGAGGTATGTGTGGGTTCCCCTGTTTGTAAATATTCTACGCCTATTGTCAAACATCAATTCTGAGAAAGTAAAGCTGCTCATGACTCTCTGGGCAGAGAACCACTAGAAGCTCTATGTTTCATACTTTTCTTGATTCTGACCTATGTGCTTTATCCCTTGGTTGGTTTTAATCTGTATCTTTAGCTATAGTAAACCAGAACCGTGAGTATAACACCTTTCAGTGACTTCTGTGAGTCCTTCTAAATAATTATCAAACCCAAGAGTGGTCTTGGGGACCCTGGAACTTGCAATTGCTGGAAGAAGTGGGTGTGGTCTTATGGAATTTTCTCTTTAAATTTTGAACCTGCAAAACCCTATTGCTTTGTATCCATGGGCTTGAAGTTTTCATATTGGTCAACACGGATTTCATAGTAATTTGTCTTTTTTTTTTTTTAAGATTCATTTTAATTTTTCGTGACAGAGGGAGAGAGAGAGAAGTGGGAGGGCCCAGAGCAGTCTCCATAGTTGCACATCATTGGTTTTCTACATAGTTTCCTTCCACAGGTGGGCGTGGGCTGTGTAGGGCAGGTACTGGGCCAGGGCCTCCCTCATGGAGCTTCCCTCGGTGAGGACTGAACTGGGGGGCACACCCCAGTTCAGCATATGGGTTTGCATGGGCTAGGGCTGGGATACAATCCTCAGACCCCAGGGCTGCAAGATGAGCATTCAACCTGCTGAGCCATCCCAGCATTCCCAATAAAATCTTAAACAACAACAACAAAAAACAAAACCAAAAAGCAAAAACAAACAAAGAAAACCTGATGGGGAATTCTAGCCAAAATCTGAGAATAGCAGTATGAATTACTTAACGTATTCCAGGTGACAGATGAAATTCATCTATTATCTCATTTAGTCCCCATCACAACAATGCACAGTAGTTATTATTTCTAACATTTTAAAGATGAGGAAAATTGAGACTTGGAAAGCTTAAGCAAGTGTGACATCTAGCAGATAGTGTGAACAAAAGCAGGAATGACAGCCATGGTATAAGATTCCAAAGCCCACGGTGTGTCCTGCCTACTGTGTCATGCTGCATCTCCTATTAAAAGGTATTTTCTACTCGAGGTTTGCTGAAGGTAAGTTATTGGCCCAGCCCAAATGATAAAACATGGCTATTATGCTATAAAAAAGCTTTGCCTTGACAAGTGAAACAAGATTGCCATGCAAGAGATAAGCATCGTACAGGCTGATGAAGACATATGCTGTCACTGGAAGTCTGGGTGATCACCCCTATGGAGCCATACATGTATTCTTGAATTGAGGGCAGCAATTTACAAGTTCAGGTCCTCTGCCCATTTTTTAAATTGAACTGTTTGGTTTTTACCTGTGAGTTTGTTACATATGACCTTTACTATGTTGATATATGTCCTATTTAACTTTACTAGATTTTTTAAAATCATAAATAGATGCTGGATATTGTCAAACACTTCTTCTCCATCTATACATATGTTCATATGTTTTGTTTTGTTTTCATTTTATGGGGTGTATCACATTAATTGATTTGTGAATATGGAACCCAACTTACATTTCAGGAATAAATCCCACTTGATCATGGTGTATGATGTTTTTAATATATTGCTGAATTTGGTTTGCAAATATTTTGTTCAGGATTTCTGCATCTTTGCTCATCAGTGATATTGGCCCATGATTTTCTTTTTTCTTTTTCTTCTTTTTTTTTTGTGTAATGTCTTTGCCTGGTTATAGAATCAGGGAAATGGTAGCCTCTTAAAATGAGCTTGGGATATTTCACTTCTCTTAAAATTTTTTAATAGTTTGAGAAGGATAGGTGTTAATTCTTTGAATGTTAAATAAGACTGTGAAGCCATATGATGTAGGACTTGTTTGTTGGGAGTTTTTTGATTACTGATTTGATTTCATTAGTAGTAATGGGTTAGTTCAGGTTCTCTCTCTCTCTTGATACAGTTTTGGAAGATTTTATGTTTCTAGGATTTTATCCATTTCTTCCAGAATGTCCCATTTGTTGGCACGTAATTGCTCGTATTATTTTCTTATAATCCTTCGTATTTATGTGGTGTCAAGTTGTCATTTCTATTTCATTCCTGATTTTATTTATTCAGATCCTCTCTCTTTTTTTTTCTTGATGAGTCTGGTTAAAGTTTGTTAACTCTGTTTATGTTTTCAAAGAACCAGCTCTTAGTTTCATTGATATTTTATATTTCTTAGACTCTGTTTTGTTTATTTTTGATCTGATCTTTATTATTTTCTTCCTTTATTCAGTTTTGATTTTGTTACCTATTCCTTTTTTTAGTTCCTTTAAGTGTAAAGTTAGATTGTTTATTTGACATTTTTCTTATTTCTTTAGGTAAGCCTGTATGGCTATAAATTTCTCTCTTAGAACTGATTTTTCTGTGTCCTATAGATTTAGGGTCATTGAGTTTTTCTTTTCATTTGTTTCTAGATATCTTTTGATTTCTTCTTTGATTTCATTTTTACCTCATTTATCATTTAGCAGCACATTATTTGGTCTTCATGTGTTTGTGTGTTTTGTAGGTTTGTTTTTAGTTTGTTTGGTAATTGATTTCTAGTTTTATACCACTGTGGTCAGAGAAGTTACTTGATACAATTCCAATCTTCTTAAGTTTATTGAAAGTTCTTTTGTGGTCTAACATATGGTCTGTCTTGGAAAATAATCCATATGCACTTGAATAGAATGTTTATTCTACTGCTTTTGAGTAAAACTTTCTAAAAATATCAATTAAATTAATCAGGTCTAATGTAACGTTTAAGGCTACTGTTTTCTTATTGATTTTCTCTCTGGAAGAGCTGTTTATTTGTGTCAACAGGGTGTTAAAAGTCTCCTACTATGACTGTATTACTGTTGATCTTTCTCTTTATATCAATCAATGTTTTCTTGATATAGTTAAGTGCTCCTATACTGGGTGCAAAATGTGTACATGCGTTATATATATACTCTTGATGGATTTATCTTTTTATCATTATATAATGTTATTATTTTGATTTTATTATAGTCTTTGCTTTAAAGTCTTTTTTTTTTATGATATAGGTATTGCTAGGTACTTTAGCTTTATTTTTTTCCATTTCCATTTACATGGTACATCTTTTTTATTCCTTTACTCTAAGTGTATTTCTTTCGATCTGGAGTGGGTATCTTAGATAGCATTAGATGGTCTTGTTTTCTTGTCCATTTAGCTACCCTTTGTCTTTTGATTGGAGCATTTAATCTATTTACATTTAATTTAATCATTGGTATATACATAGTTATTGCCATTTTATTATTCATATTTATGGTTTTTTTCCTTTTCTTCTTAAAGAGCCACTTTGACATTTCTTATGACACTGATTTAAAGTTGATGAATTTCTTTAGTTTCTTCTTGTCTTGAAAACTCTTTATGTTTCCTTCAATTTTTGACACTAGCTCTGCTGCGTAGAGTAGTATTGACTGTAAGTCCTTGCTTGCCATCACTTTGAATATTTCATGCCAGTCTTTTCTGACCTGCAAAGTTTCTCTTAAGACAGGGGTGGGCAATTGTTTTGGCTTGGGGGCCGCTTTGTGGAAACAAAGGTTAGTGGAGGGCCACACCTTTTAAAATGATTGCATTTATTAGTTAACTTTGCATTTCAGAAAAGATATAAATTGTATCATAAAAATCTGATGTCTTCGCGGGCCGCAAAAAAACCTGTAGCGGGCCGCAGTTTGCCCACCCCTGTCTTAAGAGATTAGCTGACAGTTTTAAGAGAGCTCCTTTGTAGGTAACTAACTGCATTTTTTTTTTTTTGCTTCTTTTAGGATTCTCTTTTTGTCTTTAAGTTTTCATATTTTAATTATGTGTCTTTGTGTGGATCTCTTTGAATTCAATTTGTTGGAGACTCTGTGTGCTTCCTGTACTTGTATGTCTATTTTCTTCACCAGGTTAAGAAAATTTTCAGTCTTTATTTCTATAAATAGGTACTCATTTATTTTTTTTCCCTCTCTTCGCCTTCTGGTACTCCTATTAGGTGAATGTTGTTACACTTGACGTTGTTCCAGAAGTCCCTTAAATGATCTGCATGGTTTTTTTTTTATTATTATTTTTTCTTTTTGTTGTTCCAAGTAAGTGTTTTCTGCTATCTTGTCTTCCAAATCATTGATTCAATCCTCTTCATTTAGTCTGCTGGTAATGTCTTCTAGTGCCTTCTTCATTTTAGTTATCATATTTTTAACCTCTGATTGGTTCTCTTTTATGGTATCTGTAACCTTTTTTATGCTTACTACGTTTTTCCTGAAGTTCTCACTACGTTCCTTGAGTATCCTTGTATCCATAATTTTGACATCTTGTCTGGTAGGTTGCTTGGCTCCATTTTGTTTAGTACTTTTTTTTTTTAAGTTTTCTCCTTTTCTTTCATTTGGGAGATAATTTTTTGTTTCCTGATTTTGGCTGCCTCTCTCTGTTTGTTTCTATGCATTAAGTAGATACACTACATTGCCCAGTCTTGTCCTGGTGGTTTATGTCGTAGGTGTCCAGTGTGGCCCAGTGGCACAGTCTCCCTTATCACCTGTGCCTGGTGCTCCAGCGGTGTCTTTTGTGTGAGTGTGTGTGTCCTCCTGTTATAGTTGAGCTTTAACTGCTATTGGCATTTCATCAGGTGTGACTATGGCCATGTTTACAGTTTAGGATCTGCTGTGTAGGGCAGGATTTTCCCCAGCAGGCTCTAGTGCCTGCTGAGACCACCCTTCAAATGTGCTGCTTATGTGACTTATTGGTTCATGCTCTGCTATGGTCTGAAGCTGACCTCCAGGTATGTTTGTTCTTAAGCCTTTTGGATAGAGCTCTGGTGCAAACCCAGTTCAGTTATTGCTTGCGATAAACCAGAGACAATCAGGTAGGAGCTACAAAGTGATCTTCAGTTGGTTACTGCCTGTACTGGACCTGGTGGCATGTGGGAACAATCATGCTGTGAAGTGAGCCACCAGCACTGAGCTTGGAGTAGCTCTGAAAAAGCGCAGGGCACCCAGGGGCCTGCTGTCACCTTTTGCCACTCATAAGGCTCAGATGCTGATAGAGTCTTGCATGTATGCAATTTGGTTGAGGTGGGATCTCAGAGAGCCACCTGGGTGAGATGAGTGCTGTTTATCAGGTTAATGGAGATTCTGGTTTGGTGCCAGTGCTGAACCTGGAGCTACTCAGTAAAAATCTCAGAGCACACTGAGACCAGCTGTATCCCAACTGGTGCCCAAGGCCTCCTGAGAGTTGTCCAAGAAAGAATAAAATTCTGATGGGGCTTGTTGCTTGTGAGGAAGTGGCCACGTGTTGTGTGATGTGGACGGGGCAGAATCCCAGGGCATACTAGGGTGGAGTGAGCAGAGCTCACCAATGAAGATTCATATTTGGCCATCTAGGGGAGAGCTCTACACAAGAAAGTTGGCCCTTGCTTGCAGGCTGCATGAAAGCAGGATTCTACACAGGAAAAATGGTGATAGTCTCTCTAGTCCTTGCCCTGCATACCTCAGTCTCTCCTTGTATGTCTCTGATGCCTCCTGAAACACTGTCCCTTGACTGAAACTCAGGGTGAGTGCCTGTGATCAAGTGAGTCTGTGCGTGGGTTCTCTAAGAGGATGTCTGGGTTTCCTGCAACCTTCCATCCCACCTGGATGGTCAGAATTCCCACTGTTTTTCACCCCCAGATGTTATGTAGAGTTCCCTTTCCCAGCAACAGTACTCCAGGGTGGGAGGCCCAGTTAGGGGCTGGGGTTCCTTGCTCTTTCAGGGGTACCTCTGAAACGGAAATATCCTCCCATTATCAACCTCCACACATTGCTCTGGGGCTGGCTGATTTCTTGTTTCCACCCTTCCTCCCAGTCCCAACCTAGCTGCTTCTTTATATCTTTAATTATAAAACTTTTCTGTTCAGTTAAGTTTAGATGGTTCTCTAGGTTGACAGTTCTACAATTTAGTTGTAATTTTAAAGTGGTCACAGGAGAAAACAAATGCAGCATTTATTTAATCCATCATCTTGGATCTCCCCAGAAGTAGTTTGAAGTAGCCTATTTCAGAGCCCTGTCTTATTCAGCATTTATCAATGATTTAATTGTTACACTATCAGATGACATAAAAGTGGGAGGAATAGTGCATGTTCAATAACAAGATGCAAATCCAGTGAGTTTGATCTAATAAGATAATGTCTAAAAGCAAAAGCATTTGCCCTCTTGTAATTAGGTCCAAATTTTCAGGCCCAAGAGCTTGGGTGGGAAAAACAAACAAACAAACAAACAAACAAAACTCATTGATTTTAGTTAACTATAATTGTGTGTGAGGTAGTATCTAAACATTCATTGAGATTTTATTCTTCATCAATAAAATTATTTCATTCAACAAACATCTAGTGAAGGCTATATTATGCAAAAAAAACATACAATAAAACAGACACACATAAATGGGACTTAAAACTTAATAAAATAAAGAGATTTGAAATAAATTTTACTATTAACTGTTGTACCATAATTGTCAAGAGGAAAAAGTATAGTGTGCTATGTTTGCACATAACAAGGGGACCAGAGCTTGCATCAGTGTCAGAAAACACTTCTTTATAGAAGTGATTTTTACTGAGGTTTGAAAGATGACTAGAAATTAACCAGCTAAAAGAGAGAAAGAGAAAGCCTTCCAGGTAGAGGAGCATGTATAAAGGCCTTCAGCCAAAAATGAAAAGATAGAGTGAAATGAAAAGACATACCAGCATTGACCTTTACAAGAAATTAGTTCTATTGGTGAGCCTTGTGGTAGTTAGACAACTAATATAAGATGGAATATAGTTGGTGTGGTTAAAGAGATAAAAATAAAGTTTTGCAGAGCATAAGAGATACTTCTGTTGTCCTGGGGAATTAGGCAAAGATTCAGCAAGAAGATGACATTGCAATGGGATCTTTAAGAAAGATCTGATTTTGCCAGACAGGAACAGAAATAAAGTGTTCTGAATATACAAAAAGAAGGATATGACAATAATGATTTGAATTTTTAAATAAAATGAATCAGAGAGGTAGGAGGACAATCAGGTGAGTGTAGGATCATGGGAATTACAGAAAGATAGTATTACAAAAAGAGAAGAGTGACAATCTGGGATGATTTTAGGACATTCAAATAAGATGAACACTGAACTCTACCCACTGTATTTACTGAACTGAAAATTAGTGGTGAATTCGTCATGAGTATATTAAGTTGTGAGCACAGTAGACTCTCTGTTAACCAGAATTCAAGCAACCATCACCTTCAAGCAACCGGCAAAAAGCTTTTTGCCAGTTGCTTGAGAGTTTGTTTGCATTCTTGTTGCATTCTACTTATATTTGTCCAGCATCTACCAATTATCATGAATGCTGGTTAACTGAGAGTCTTCTGTATATAGTGAGGAAATGGAGATAGCAGGGAGATAGCAGATAGAAAACTCAAACTTGTAAGATTCTAATGCTAAGATCCTTGTGATGTTCGTGTTTTGCATTTTTGGAAGGAAGTGTAGTGAATAGTCATGCAATAGTTATACAAACATTAATTTCATTTGGTAAGTGAATGAATATTTGATAAAGGAAAGAATAATTATACTAGAAATAGGACAAGACTTCAGGGAAAAAGACTTGTGATTATTCTTTGGCTCTAGCAAATTACTAACTTTGTGACCTTGGGCAAGTCATTTAACCACTTTGAGCCCTAGTTTCCTCACTTAGAAAATGAGAATAATGATAGTTAATCTAATTTCCCTAAAGAGTTGGTAAAATTGTGGAAGTAAAAAAGTCTTTACATGAATGCATTTTCTAGAATATGAAGTGTTCATCTAATAGAAAGTAATATTTTAATGTTAGAAGGATTAGAAGCAATGCTAGAGACTATATGGCCTGCTCATTTCTTCTCCTTCTTGGACTACCGTATATTTCCCAGTGATCTTTGCAGTGATAAGGCTATGTTATTAATTTGAGTCAATGATATGTCTGTCACCAGAGTGATATGTGCTACTTTCAGGTATCAACCATTAAAACCTCTCACACTGCTCCTACATACTCCTGTTTCTTTTGGGTTAATGCAGATGAGTGTGTGTGTGTGGGGGGGGGGAGGTTAATATATATTATTATCACCAATTTGGAAAGTAATTTAGCATGAATTATGCTCAAAATTTGAACATTATTTTACCCCATCATCCTGCTATTGTACTTTTAAGTATATTTACTCTAGAGAAACTTGCAAATGTGCATTAAGAGACATATAAGGATAAGTTTTCTTGTTTGTTTGTTTGTTTATAACCACAAACTGAAAATAGCATAAATGTCCATATGAAAGCCAAATGCCCATCAATAGAAGAAAACAATGTATATTCACAAAAGATTAAATAATAGTAAAAGTTAGTCACTGTATCTATATGAAATGACATAAATCAAAGAGGAAATAGAATGGAGAGTGAAAAAAAGTCACCAGAAAGTATATGTTATGATAAAATTATAAAGCGAGGAAGAAGAAAAGACAGAAAAAAACAGTATGTTTTTTCAGTGTTGTATGCATTTGTGATTTTATTTGAAAAGAGGAAGAAAATTGTATAAGCAAACAACCACCCCAAAATTCAGTGGTTTAAAGAAAGAAACATGTATTATTTATCTAGCTCCCAAGTCTCTGTGTTCATCTGATATTGCCAGTGCTTAGTTAGTCTTGGCTGGGCTTGCTCATGTTTCCGTGGGAGTTAGAGGTTATCCAAGTGGTTCTGATGACCTTGGCTGATGCCTGTTCTCAGCTTGACTACTGAGAGATCTAGGATGGCCATGCTCTAGTGTGAACACACACATATATATATATATATATATATATATATATATATATATATATATATATATATATATTTGATAGAGAGAGGGAAACAGAGAGAGACAGAGAAGGGGGAGGGCCCAGAGCAGTTTCCATAGTTGCACATCATTGGTTTTCTATATAGTAGAAACCACAGGTGGGAGTGGAGCTGCATAGGGTAGGAACTGGCTGGGGACCTCCCACATGGGAAGCACACCCCAGTTCAACATGTGGATCCACATGGGCCTGGGCTGAAATTCGATCCTCGGATCCCAGGGCTGCAAGATGAGTGCTCAACCCGGCGAGCCATTCTGGGATCCCCTACCTTACATATAATGTCTTGCACCAAATAGTATGTGTTGTGTGTGTGTGTGTGTGTGTGTGTGCTTGTTTATTTTAATATTGGGGGAAAGACCTTCAAATATAAAAAAATAAACACAAACAAAAAAGACAATAGGGCCAATGTGGGAAGTCCAATGTAAATTAGAGTCTAGATTCTCTTTTTAGAGTTTCTGCAAAATGGGTTAATGTCACCTTTTTATAGACTATTGTGACTTTGACAAAGAAATCCCTTATTAGAAGAAGTTGAAGGGTGAGTTTTAATGCCAAACTGCTGAGAATAATTCTTTCTTCTGGAGACTGCAGATCAAATTTCAGCAATGTAGAAAATGCACGTTTATTCTGCACTTCTTTCCTCTCTTTTATTCTGTTTGTTTTATTCCTGGAACAAAGATCCCACAGCTTGTCTTCGAAAGACTTCCATGTGAATTTGAAAGAGTGTCGAATTTGGAACATGCTCTCGTTCAGATAAAACTCTTGATTTTTTTTTCAAAGTGCTCCTCAATTGGACCCAGATCCCAGACCTCCAGGGTTTGATTCATTCATCTCTAGCTGGAACTATGTTTTTCTCGCCCCTCTCCAGAAGACTGGGGGGTCACTTTAAAAAGATGCTGCTCCTGCTGCTGCATTTTTTTTTCACATTACAAAAGAATTAATGTCTGCACAGCCCTTTGAAGATGTGGTGTCATGCATGTGCTATTATTAATAATAAACTACAAATCTGCTTCACACCATCTGAAAAACAGGGCTGTGCCACCATGAAAGAACTTTTATTTTAACCAGTTCTCCATGATGCTGAGCCCAGATCCCGCTCAGCTCACACTGGGGCTCGTCCCAAAACATGGGTAAAGAAAGGGAGCAGCTGCAGGGAGACAAAACAACATATACCACCCAAAACATGAAGAAAAAAAAAAAAAAGTAAAAAGGAGACTTTTGTACCCATGAGACATCAATGCCACCCCTGCAAGAGTTTTAACTAGGACATGAGTTTGGGACACTGTACCTCCTGAAGATAGGACTGAAAAGGGTGTACGTTGGATTCTTTATGCTTTCTGAAGAAGGTAAACATTCCTGGGGTCTGCGAGCCTGCTCGGACAGGAAAGGAGCTGATCGCAATCAATCTGCTGTTAGTCTTCCCTTTTATATTTGCTGAGTGCTTTGAGCCGTTCTTTCCCTTTTTCTTTTCTGAAACTATTACTAGTCTTCCAGTGGCTTTTTGTGCACTTACCAGCTACCTTTTTTTTTTTTTTGAGAAGATGCATGTAGAATGAAGCTACTGTGAATACAGATCAGGAAAAGCTTCAGGACAGGTTCCATTTGGAGAAGCAAGTGCCAACGCGCCTAGCTGCAATCCACAAGGCGGCCTCCGTGGCTGGGTGGACGACAGGCACAGCCAGGGACCACGGCAGCCTGGGAGGGAATGCATGGGAGAGGTCCACCCTTACTTTTTTGTTTTTTTTCAGTCTTTGCACCTGTCTTTGGTGGCCAGCTTCTCCACTCATTCCCTTCGTTCTGGCCTCCCCCTGGGCTCTGCTTTTCTTGGAGTCAGTTAGGTAAAACGGACTTCAAACTTATTTCGGAGTTACACAAGGGTTGGAAGGAGGGGAAAGTATTTCTTGTTCCATTCCAGACCCTAAGGCTGAAGGTGATGTATATGGAAAAGGAAGCTAGGGAAAGAGAAAAAAAGAGAGAGGGAGGGAGGGAGGGAGGAAGAAAAAAGAGGCAAAAATCCGAAACTCAAGGAAATCAAGACCATGCTGTGAAAAATTGTTACAGCTGTTTCTGTTTTTATTGGCTGTTTCTTTTGGCTTCGGCTGTTCAGCAACTGCAGTTCATATGAGCAGGAAGGCACACAGCATGGCTGAGCTGCCCAGGAATGGGGAGAGAGGACCGAGCAAGGAGGAGAGTGGGAGGGCAGGGGCTGGAGGAGGAGGTTCTGAATGGGGTGCAGCTCTTGTTTGGAGGGGATACACATCAAAGCCTTTCATTTTCAGAGTTTTGCGGAAGCTGTAGCCATAGAATTCAGAGGCACTTCAAGGAAAGCTCCTAAAAGCATCCCACCTCCCTGGCTGGATCTGATTAGTGGTCTGTTTAAGGCATTGTACTACCCCTGGAAATGATGGTCTGATATCTCTGAGGAAATCATGTGTCAGGACACAGCCCTTTCCTTCTGTCTCCCTGACGGTGAATCACCTAGATCCTTGCATTGGGCTGAACATATGGAGAGTGCGTATTTTCCCTGGGGGCCTATTTCTCATGGTTACAAATGGAATGAGCTACCTTTGCCTGCTCACTGACCCTCCGAGGGTATTGGCAGCTGGGATACAGAGCCCTAGGGCTTGGAGTAAGCTATTCACCTACCTTGATCCCCTGCATGGCAGCTGGAAGGTAAGCCAGAAAAAGGCAATGGAAAAGCCCATAATGATTTTCCTTCTTTTTCTTAGAACTTCTTATCTAATTGGGGGTTTAAATGATATTTTTAAGCTTTATAAAACTGCTTCAACTGAAGTTCTCCAATTTGATGCTATCCTTAAGCACACCTGTCCTAACACGAATGCCTAGGCACACACACAAAATCTTATCCAAATTAATTTTACAAATCCTAAGGAGACTTCATCTTAAAAGTGAATACTTAAAAGTGAATGTCTCCAGAGGAGGGTAAGTAGGCAGGAGAATTGGGAGGTAAGGAATAAAGCAAGGGGAAAATGTATTTATTTATGTTTGCCTTGCAGTGATAGCAAAAAGGAAACTCGAAATGAGAGTTGATTAACAAAAAAAATCCTTACAACTGGTGATAAAATGTAGCATACCCTCTCTCTCTCACACACACACACACACACAATATATATATATATATATATATATTTATAAATATATATATATACGTGTGTGTGTGTGTGTGTGTGTGTGTGTGTGTGTGTGTGTGTGTGT
>PVKE010005824.1:0-57131 GCA_004027555.1 Craseonycteris thonglongyai
GCCGAGAATGCTCACTTATCAAGTAAATAGATAGGTAAGAAAAGCAATTTAATTTAAAACAAAGAAAAGGTACTTACATTTTAAACAGAAGAAAAATTGAAACTCAACGTGGTCACCGAGGATAAATAATATTGATTGATAATAATACTGTTAATACAAAAGAAAAGAAGCTACCGTATGACACTACCAAATATTCAAGTTAACTGACTGTGTTCTTCGATGAGTCGAGTCGTAACTGTTGCGTCTGGTGACAAGTGTAACACATAAGTCAAAATGTATTGTCTGGGTGGGCGGAGATCACAGTGTCAGGCTGTCAGGATTCTAGGAATTTATGACCTTGGCAAATTCCCAGAATGCATTAAACTATTGCTAGTAAGTTTTGTCTTCTACAATCGCTTCAAAGTCCATGGTACACGGAATTCCACCCCAGACATTGTGAGCGATCGACGATCGACCAAAATTGGCTTGGCGATTGACTGGTCGACCGCGATCGACTTGTTGGCCACCCCTGCTATAGACAACTCTAGGTACCAAATATAACCACCACATGGAATCAGTTTTTATCCTTTTGTGATTGGTTTATTTACTTAACATAATGCCTTTCAAGTTCATTCATACTAAACAAGGAACAGAATTTTCCTCCTATTAATTTATCGTTGTATTTACTACATTTTGCATATCCATTCACCTGCTGATGGACACTAGGCTGCTCCCACCACTTGTGACTAATGAACACAGCTGCTAAGAACATGGGTATGCAAATCTCTCTTTGGGCTCCTGCCTTCAATGCTTTTGAGTATAAACCTAGAATTAGAAACACTAAACTGTGCCTGTTGCTGAGTGACTGGCTTGCCCCAACCCTGTGTTTTTGTGAATTTCACTTTTTGATCCCAAGTGAAAGTCTTTCCTATAGAGTGATCATTCCTACAAACTTCTCATCGGCTCACCCTGATGAGAGATGATTAAATGTGTTTACATGAACTGCTTGCCATTTATGCCTGATTATCATACAGCACAATAGTGATCCTTACATCATCAGCTGTGTCAGATTCACTTGCCAGGCTCTGAGCCAAGCACAGGTTTGCCTCTCACAAAGCATGGTCACCTGTCTACAAATGATGTCAACGAGAACATGGCAGAGAAAGCAGCCACCTCTCTCACCCATGGTACCCTCTACCAGCCCATCCTAGCTCCCCTTTTGTGAATCTCTGCACTCATTTCTGAGCTCTTCCCATTTCTGAGAAATGCTCGGGATGGCCTCTGCACACTGGGGTGGGGTGACAGGGATGTCAGCTCCAGGTTGTATGGTCCTGTTGGGGAGACCAAAGGGAAGTAGCTAGTCAGCAGTGTGGTACCTGCAATCAAGTGAGATAAAGGCTTCAACAAAAAGAAAATCTGAACATTGCAAAGAATGCACACTGTACAGAGCAGTGGTGGGGCAGGGCAAGAGACAGTCCACCTTTACTGTGATTCCTGTCACCCAGAGGGCCAGGCCTTCAGAAGTCCCCGCAACCCTGAGCCCAGCCTACCCACAGGGCAGGATCTGGGTCTCCATCAGAGCAGCAGTCTGAGGGTAATGTGATTTTAAAGTGCACGGTACCCATGGCCTAGTTGTAATACAAAACTGGGTAAGTAAGGTGACACATGGGGGAGAACGTCAAGTTCATCTGAGGTAACACCTAGTGGTGATTTTTCAAGTTTGGCAGTTCACATGCAGACTTCCAGTTTTCATTCACTGCATAAAAAGCTACCCCAAAATGTAATGGCTGAAAACGACAGAACCCAAGTCAAATTCAGCCTCTGTTCTGGGGGGCACTGGCAGAGGGCACTTGGTGGTTCTCAGCAGGTAGATGGCCTGGTCTGAGTCCAGGGCCTCAGTGGGGGTGGTCAGAAGGCTGGCTCAACTGGAACTGTCACTTGGCACACCTATACATGGCCTCTCCTGGCATGGCAGGATGCCTTAATTTTAAAATGGTTACAGTGATCCCTCGTTTTTCGCGGTTAATGGGGACCAGAACCTTCCGCGAAAGCTGAAAAACCGCGAAGTAGGATTTGCCCCTGGGAATTTTCGTGTATGCGGGTACAAGAATGTTTTAAATATGTAAACAGTATTCATACTTTACTCATTTAAGACAAAAATTACAACAGTACACACAATTTCAAGAGAAGATGCTAGGTGAGGCTGCGATGATGCACAATCAACTCACAGGGATAAATCCACTCGTACTCTCATTGGTCGATGTCACACCGGAAACCAATCCCGCGCCTTTATGAGAGCCCGTGGGATGTACTCTGAGTCAGCTCATCTTTGTTTGACATGCAGGGATCCTTCTCTCTCGCGCATCCACATGAAACAACGCTCCTTTCCACAATGTGGCTGCCGACATGGTTGTATTTTTTCATTTTTATTTTCTGATGAATTTTTTGGGGAAACCCGCGAAGCACTGAAGCCGCAAATCATGAAGTGCGAAGTGGCGAGGGAACACTGTATTCCTTTTTTGTTTTCCTTCGCTATAATTTCTCTCTGTCTAGGGGACATTTTCATGTTCACGGGTAAAGAAAAATCTTTTTCTGCACTGGAACAAGAATCGCAGACAACTGACTAAATATAAAGCATTTCTAAAATAATACATTGTACAATTGCAGTAAATAATAAATATTCACACAGTAAATATATTCTATATATGAACATTCAGCCTTATTGCAACCTAAACAGATCTCCGGTGACCAGTATTTTGGTAAAATCTGATATAACGGGCCAAGCGGTAAGGAAGACAAAATAGCCTGGACGCTTAACGTGTTAAGAGATTTTGAAGTGCAAAGAAGTAAAATGAACGGATGGCTTCAATCTTCTGAGAAAGTAGGAGATGAGGTTATTTACTGAAAGAGAAGAATTGCTGAAAAGAATATTCAACATTTTGGTGAAAATTTCCAAAGAAATGGAAAATACAACTTTTTAAACAATTCAGTAGACAGAGAGCTAGAAATTGCACTAAATAATTGTACAATTCAGTTTCATTTTAATGTTTTTCCTGATTATAATTGTATCCTCTGTAGAAAATTTGAAAAAATGTAAAAATGTGCAAATAAAAGTCACCTATATACTCTCCTATCACCCAAAGACAACTGTTAGAAGCTGGTTTCATTTCCATATAGTCAATCTATTCTGCAGAGACAGTTCTACTTTACAATATAAAATACAAATATTTTACATGTTTGAAATTCTGTACATAAGATTTTATATATAGGATCGCTTATGCTTCTATGACAGTCTTCAAACACATCTTTAATGGCTATATGGTATCCATGCTGTAGAGATATCATCATTTATTAACCTGTCCCTACTTTGGAACATTTCAATTGTTCCTGAGTCTTCACTGTTCAATATATGTAATACATGTAAATACATACACATATTTTGTGTGTGATATACATCTGTAATGTTTATGAACAACCTTGTCTTTGCACCTCTGATTATTTTTTCTTAGGGTACATCATGGAGCCAGAGTACATAAACTCTTTCCAGGCTTTGGAAACATACTGTCAACGTGCCTTTCCACAAAGGATGCACCAGTTTTCACCGTCACCCATAATACCATGGCTCACTGACCCCCATCACCTTAAAAAGAAACACCACTTGGATATGCTGTTTCTTCTGGTAGTTGGAATATTGGGACTTTTCACGCTTCAGGTTTTAAAGAACTGGAGTTCAGAAATATAACTTTTCCAAATCTCCTCTTTGTTCTGAGCTCCTTTTTAGGAGAGGGAAGGAAACTTCCAGTAAGAAGCCAAGGCGCCAGACGCTGGACCATCATTGGTTTGCCGGAGAGTGCTCAACTCTCCGGGCAAGCAGGACGGACTGGAAAGGACTCCCGCGTTCAGTTTGCTAATGGTGACTCTATGAGGAAGAAATAAGTGGGACACGGTGTAGCTGGGACCCGGAGCTTGGAAAGGCAGCGTATGCCCAGAAGTCATTCCCACAGTGCGCGCGCGCGCGCGCACACTCACGGGCGCGCGTGAGCACACACTCAAACACACACACACGTACGTACTCACACACACGGGCTCACACACGCGGCTCGCAGACCTACTCGCGCACACATACTCACATTCTCAGAGACACAAACACACGTGCACGCACTCACACTCTGCCCGCCGTCCGCTCTTTCCGGTGCCTGACCCCGGCGGGGGGCAGGAGGAGCCCGTGGCGGAGCCCGTGGCGGAGCTGCTCCCCGTGGCGGAGCCCGTGGCGGAGCCCGTGGCGGAGCTGCTCCCCGTGGCGGAGCCAGGGCTCGGCGCCCGAGACCATCCACCCGCGCTCAGGGCCCGGCGTCCCGGCCGCCCGCCCAGCCTGGCGCTCCGGCCAAGTTTGCGTGCGGTCCCAGCGGACTCTCGGGTTACCTGAGTCGGCCACCACGTCAGCGCCACATCATCGCGGCTTTGTATATCGAAGGAAGCAGGAAAAGAAGGAAGCAAACCGCCGCGGAGCGAGCCAATCGCGGGCGCGCGGGGCGGGGCGCGCGGGGCGGGCGCGCGGGGCCGCTGGGGCGCGCGGGGCGTGCGGGCGGCGCGGGGCCGGCGGCGGCGGCGGGAAGATGCTGCAGTCCCTGGCCGGCAGCTCGTGCGTGCGCCTGGTGGAGCGGCACCGGTCGGCCTGGTGCTTCGGCTTCCTGGTGCTCGGCTACCTGCTCTACCTGGTCTTCGGAGCCGTGGTCTTCTCGTCGGTGGAGCTGCCCTACGAGGACCTGCTGCGCCAGGAGCTGCGCAAGCTGAAGCGGCGCTTCCTGGAGGAGCACGAGTGCCTGTCGGAGCCGCAGCTCGAGCAGTTCCTGGGCCGGGTGCTGGAGGCCAGCAACTACGGCGTGTCAGTGCTCAGCAACGCCTCGGGCAACTGGAACTGGGACTTCACCTCCGCGCTCTTCTTCGCCAGCACCGTGCTCTCCACCACCGGTAGGAGCCCGATAGCCCCCGGCCCCTCGGCCCCCCGCACCCCCGGCCCCTCCAGCGCGCCACTCCTCCCCGGCCGCCCCGGCCGGGGCTCCCCTGTGGGGACTCGCCGCGGGCAGGCTTCGTGGAGCCGGAAGCCGGCGAGGTGACCTCAGAAAGTGACATGGGTGTTACCGCCGTAACTCTTGGGAACCGGTTCCTAAAGCCTTCGGCCTAGGTGGGGCTGGAGGGGGCTCATGGGCTGCGCCGACTTTTACGCGGTACCCTACACCCAACTGTCCGGTTCGAGTCTGCACCATCCTGGCCGCGGCGCGTCGAGGCCCAGGGACGCACTCCCCATACTCTGCGCGCGTACCTTCCTCCTGACCCCATCCTCAGGCCCAGGCTGCAGAATCGAATAACTCGATCAAGCATCACCTTCCGGAGGGCATCTCTTGATGCTGCATAGGCATCGGAGCTCTTTTGTACCTTGGGGGCGGTTTTAAGGGTAGCCCAGTGACATCACTCTGCTCTCCGCAGGTGACCTCTGAGCGCCCAGGCGGATCCGGTTTCTTTTCAGAGTAGGAGGAGGGGTGAGAGAAGAGAGCGTCTGATTGCCATTGATCTGGCAAAATGGGGACACCCTGATTCAGCAGTTTTTTTAACTTTCGGTGTGCGAGGCCACCCTTGAACTTAGAAGCGCACTTCCCTCTCAGGGCTCGCCCAGCAGGAGGTGTGCGAAAGGAAGATCGCCCTCCGCTGACCGGGGAGGCCCGCCCTGTGCCGGGGGTGGGGGTGTGGGGTGTGTGTGGGGGGGTACCGTTACTGTGCTAGACTAGATCAATGGAAGGCTGGATTTTCTCAGCGGCCCGTGAGGCACACACATCCCTATGGAGATAGTTAACAACTTGATATATGTACGCTGGAAAGTGTCTCAAGCGATCTCCGCAGTCCCTGTTTTGGTGCATGAAATCGGATCTTTGAACAGTTCCTCTTGATTTACACAAGATCACACACTTCGTAGTTGCCAGTGTAGTCCTGGAATCTGGGTCTTGTGATTTACCTGCCAGGAACTTTTTGCACCTCACCCGTTCACTTTTATGGGTGAGTCACCTTTGTTACTCCAACTCTTCCTTCACCCTACCCTTTGCACCAGGGTTTGTTTGTTTTTGATCTTGGGCCAACCCCAGCTTATTGATTTGATAATGTGTAAATAGCACACTATCCTCTTAGATCCTGTAAAATAATGATTCAGAGCCCTGGGGTGAATTACCACATTACTTGCATTTACTCCGAAATAAACAGAAGCAGACGTCTAGCTTGTACAGTGATATTTTTTAGAGTGTGTTAAGTCCCTGCACAAGACCAACCTGCTGTCGCTATTTAGTTTTCATTCTCCCAGTCCTGTTTCCATTGTTCCTACCTCCCTCTGGTCCTCAGGTCACTCTGAAGTCACCAGCCTTTCCTTTGGATCATGTTTGTATAAAACTGAGAATCACTCCTTCTTTTAGGAGTGTTTGCATGGGGCTCCAACTGGGTCACAACGTGAAGAATGATGATAACTAATAGTACTTTTTAAGTAATGCTATTTTGAAGATAGAACAGCAGTAAAAACAATGTTTTGAGCAAAAGGACATGTATGCTATTTCTGAGTTGGATTTCCCATCTCCAACGCAACTTCTATAATCTCAGCACTGCATGTACCTAATGAACTGTCAAAAATACTAGTTTACATCTTTTTTTAAACTTTTTTTTAAATATATATATTTATTTATTTATTTATTTATGAGAGAGAGAGAGAGAGAGAGAGAGAGATACAGAGACAGAGACAGAGAACTGAACTGGGGGAGTTCCCAGCTCAGCATATGGTTCCGCATGGGCCGGGGCAGGGATTCGATCCTTGGTCCCCGGGGCTGCAAAGTGAGCGCTTGAGCCATCCCGGCTTCCCCCTAGTTTACATCTTGACTAGACTGTTCTTTCCCAGATTCTCTCCCCTCCCCTTTTTGAATTAGAAAACTGCAGTGACTGTTGAAAAAAAAAAAAGTGGGGTTAGATGTCTTATTATTGGTATTCAGATTGCCTTGTTGTCCCTAAGAAAGTCTGCATTCATGCAGAACAAGAGTTCATTATGAGTGCAAGGGGACACTTCAGGGTAAACTAGTGGGAAAGGTGCCCTTTGGTTTGTAAAATTAGCAATGGTCAGTGAATTTTTGTCATTGATAGAATAGGATTGGATTTGTTAATTCAGATAGAAGTCTAACCATTTAGAATTATATGGTAAATCAAAGATACCCTTCGATTAGTTTTGTGCAGACCCCATCATCTGACACGTTTGCTGTTCCTTGTATCAAAACACTGGTTTTGTGGCAGAGAATCAGCCAGTTTTTACAGTAAAGCTCACATACTTTATTACTGGAAAAATGTTTTCTGGAAAAGTACCAGACAACTCAAATGAAGTGGAACTGGATTTTGCTTCCCTTCCAGGTAGATGTTGGGTACCCTAGAGCTTTTTTTTTTAACTTTTAGCTGTGTTGATGTATCACTGAGGTATTGACACCCAGTCAGCCAGTATGGTCCATCCCTGGCTTGTGGAGGATGGAAACTGGACATTACGAAGGTGCTGTTCTTGGTGCTTGTTGTCACGAGGAGCATGACGACATGTGTCAGAAGCTCCTCAGCCCGTGGAGTACAAGCTTCCATTTCTCAAAGGAACTGGGTAAAGGTTCCATGTGCTATTTGGGAGAAGACTTCAGTTGGTAATTCAGCAATGTTCTCTTTATTTTCTGCTCCACTGGGGATGCTGAATTGTTTCCAGCAAAGAATTCAATATCTCTTTACTTCTCCTTGGTTAAAAAAAAAAAGATAAAGCAACATTTACATAGTACTCACAGATGGAAGAAAGAGTGAAACTTATTTTTCAGAAGAAAGGGCTATATAAAAATAAGAAAAGGTGCTACAGACTAAAATATTTCCCACATAACTTTTATATTGTGACTTTTATTTAATGATTAAGGGAATAACGTCTAGGTGGCACCTGGGGAGTAAGAAATAATTTTTATTAAAGTTGTCCTTAGTAGTCATCTAAAACTTCTGAGACCTCATTCATTCCTAAGAAAAATTTATTGTGTCGGTTACTGTCAATTTGCCTCTTTTTTTCATTCCCCTTAGCAAGGCTGTGTCAAGATGATGAGTGTTTGGTAAAAGTACAGTTTTTGTGTGCATTTCAATATAAAGCATCCAATGCCTATGCTGCTTGTACATGTGGGGTCCACAGATAGCTCGGTCCTGTTTCTGTCACTTGGAGGCTCGGTGTCAATCGTCAGGATAATGCCTATTCCTGTCTATGAAGAGATGTTTGAAAACTTTATTTAAGGTGCTCAGTAAAGGATATTAATTCAGCTTGTTTCACACTAGCCTTTGATTGTCAGCTGGGGAGCACCTACAGTGTTGGTAGTTTTCAAAAAGAGAAAGTACGGTAGGAAGTGGTAATGGGGGTGCTGAGTTGATTCTTGGTTTTCACATTGTTTTTAGTAGGAGAAATGAGTTCTTAACAATAACAATACCTATTAAACTTGTGAAGAGAAGACAGGTGGGCAAACTGTGGAGCCTGGGTCAAATCCGGCCCTCCACTTGTTTTTTTTTTTTTTGTGGCTCGAGCTAAGAATGGTTTTTTGTGTTCAAATAGCTGAAGAGAAATAGCAAAAGAAAAGTAATGTCTCCTGGCACATGAAGGTTTTGTGCAAATCCTATTTTAGCATCCACAAAAAGTGTTATTGGTGTACAGCCGTACCCATTTGTTCTGTACTGTTTAGGGCAGCTTTCCAGCTACGATGGCAGATTTGAGCAGTTGTGACAGAAACCATATGGCAAAAACCATATGGCAGCAGAACTTAAAATAATCACTATCTCGCCTTTTGCAGAAAAAGTTTGCTGACTCATACTTCTGAATAATTCTTGGAAGGAGCTCTTTAAGTCAGAGGAGTTCTAAGTACTTTACTTCCTGTTGGAAAACTTTCTATGACTCTTCACCTTCTCAGATTTATTTGTACTGTGTTATAAGTGGTCTTCACTACCACCCACAACCACTTCCAAAGCAAGTGGTTGTCTGTTACAGGACATCACTGGGTTTTGGTCAGATTGATGACACTGTGATATATTTATTTTATATATGGTGACAAAGCTACACTTTACATTGGCATTGCCTTCATCTAAAATGTGCAGTGAATGCTGTATTTTATCTGGAACAAAAAATGACTACAAGGAAAGAAATTCCCCCCAAAAACAAACAAGCAAACTATCAGCCTAAAGAGACCTGAAGTTCACACGCTCTGTCCTAAGGAGAGCCTTCTGTCTTCACTTGGGGCTTTTCCATTCAGTTCTACCAGGTTTAATTATTAATATCTCGTTGTGAAGCCCCTAACGGATTAAAAAAGGAAAGGCACTGCTACCCACAAACATAACTGAAAGGTTGTGTAAAGACAGATATTTAAAAATCAGAAAAATAAAATGATATTTTAAAGAGCAGACCATTATTGAACACTTTGGGGCACCAGGCCATGTTTACATATGTCATTATGCTCACTTGACAGAGGATGGGGCTGTGGTTTAGGCTGAGTGACTTCTTTGCTTAGGTCACAAAGCTAGAAGTGACATGGCTTTGATGTAAATCCAGGTGTGTCTGAGTTAAAAGGATGAGCTTTGCATAGTGTCGCCATGTAGGAGGTTGCTGAAAGGTGTGATGGGCCTCTCCACTGGGCTCACCTACCCAGAAATCGGCCAAACCCACAAAACACACATCCTGTCTAGCAAGTGCAGAACATCCTGCCCACCCAGAACAAATTTTCCGTTGCGCCCTTTCCACCTGTTTACCTGGTCCTATAAAAACCCAAGCCCACCTCCCAGTCGAGGCTGATGCCACCTTAGGCTCAGCCCACAGTCACGGCTAATAAACCTGCTTGCCTGAAGTCTTGGTGTTTTCCTCTTTCGGCAAACCTTACAGTTGCTATGGGCTGAATTGTGTTTCCCCAAAATTCGTATGTTGAAGTTCTAACTTCATACTTCAAAACATGATTATATACAAGGGCTGTCCAGAAAGTATCCAGCTGTGTGACCATGCTCATTATATTGACAATGGCTGGATTTTTTCTGGACAGCCCTCATTCTTAGGGCCGTGAAAGAGGTGTTCAAGTTAAAATGAGGACACAATGACAAGTGACCACCTGCAAGGCAAGGAGAGAGGCCTCAGAAGAAACCAAACCTGCAAACACCTTGATCTTGGACTTCTAGCTTCCAGAGCCATGAGAAAATGAATTTATTTTAACACACCACATAGTCCGTGGTGCCTTCTTGTGACTGCCCTAACAAACTAATACAAAATTGCTCCATTATTATTTGGTTTTAGTTGCATGGACACAAACAAAAAAACAAGCACAGAAGCACAAGAAACAGAATGTTTGAGGTCCTTAGTGTTACAGCCAACAATTTCATATGCCTGAATCAGACATTGTTATAGAACACAGAATAATAATTGATGTCCTTGAATTATATTGTAACAATTGTCCTCAAATGACCAAAGAGAGTAGAAATTAATATTTAACATGTAAGTCCATTTTTGTCTATAAAACTTCAGTTCTTTAGTATTTTGAAGGTTCCCCCCTAAAACTATTAACTTGCTGTTATCTGTGCCTATTTTATGGCACCTGAAACATACTGCTATTATTATAAATAACTCCTTTTTTGAGCTTATGAGCTATCGTTAGTGTTAGTGTATTTTATGTGTGACCCAAGAAAATTCTTCCAGTGTGGCCCAAGGAAGACAAAAGGTTGGACACCCCTGATCTACTCCTACATCCTCAGCTCTCTTTGGCATAGAGTGCACTGTGCTAGAATTTATTCTCAAGGAACATCATTTGATCCCAATTATAGCCAAACCCATGAAATGCTAAAGTGCTTAACTTCTCCATCAACTGTTCTGTGTTCACTTCCTGCTACTGTCCCAAGATGAAGGTTGTCTCTTTATGGAGAAGCAGATGACTTTGGGGTGTCTTCTTGACCCATGCTTCTGTCTCCTGGACTCAGTTTGTGCTCTGACTTTCTTTGTTTGTTCTATGTGGAGTCCTTGTCCTCATTTGGTGGCCACTCTGTCAGCACAGGGTTGTGCCCCAAACTGAGGTCAGATTGAGGAAAATGTGATGGAATTGGAGGTGCAGAAGGAACACATCTGAAAGGACGGCGTGGTTTCTTCGCTGAACTTGAATCAGACCCGAAGGCTTGTCTACTATTTTCTGATGGTGTTCACATTTCCCTTCTTTAATCGGTACAATAGAGCCAGTTCTTCCATGACAGAGATTGACTGGTTTGTGTGCGACATGGACGGTGGCAGCTATGTACTTGATCCTAGGTTCGGTTCTGACTGTTCGTCTCAACCACCCTGGCTAGGCTGACTTGCCACAGACAATAAAAGGCCTCATTCTCTAACAGGTGTTTACTGAGCACTTGGGTTCACCAGGCACAGCTATGGGCACGGAGGGATCTTGTCTTCTGGATGTGTCCATCTAGGGTGGGGCGGGAGGTACAGCAAACAAGATCACAGAGTAAAATGCATAGGATGGTACTTGGGGATAATCACTAAGGAGAAACATTTGGCAGCAGATGGAGCCAAGGAGATAAAGAGGGAGGAGTATTAAATGAGTGTATGCTTGGAGTGGGGAGGATCCAGGCTGTGGTCTTTGATAAGGATGTCAAAAAGGCCTTACTGCAAAGGTGATTATACATTTGCGTGAAGAACTGAAGGAGACAGGAGTGCATTTTGTAACTACCTGGGGAGCTATGCTGCAGAGCTAAGTCCCCAGATTTGGGGGTACAGTAGAAATCCATTGTGGCTAGAGGTAAGGAAGATGGGGAGGGATAAGCTCAAGGAGAAGGGAAGGGGATGTGGTATGCGATATCACAGGCATCCCTACAAAGGATGCAAAGCATTTGACTTCTCTGAGTGAGGTTGGAAAGCGCTAAGAGATTTTGAGCTAAGGGGTGATGTGATCTGACCAATTGATTGTTCTAACAAGTTTGTTCTGCCTGGCGGAGGAGGACAGGAGTGGAAGCCGAGGGCCTGGAGGGGCTGTTGTGGTAAGCCAGGTGAGGCCTCCTCGTGGCCTAGAACAGGGCGGTGGAAGTAGGTGGTGAGTGTGGTCAGATTTCAGATATGTACTGATGGAAACATTCAGGATTTGTGGATCAATTGGGTGTGAGGTGTGAGAATGTCCCTAAGATTTTGGTCTGAGCCCATGGCAGCATGGAGACAGGGAAGGCTAGAGGAGCAGTAGTTTTGGAGTGAAGGGTCTTGAGCTCAGTCATGGCCAGTTGAACTTGAGATCCTTCCTGGGTGTCCATGGTCTACACAAGGCAGGCACCCTCTCTGCTGTGGTCTCATGAGAGTCATGCTGACAGTGTGGCAGGGCTTCCTTTTGTGGAAGTTGGTGGAAAAAGGGAGGGCGGAAGGATCTGCTTCATATGTTGTTAATTTTAACAATAGGATAATTAGTATTTGATATTACTCAATATAAAATTCACATCATACATAGTCCAAAGAACAGCAATAAATAAATATCTTCAGTACATTTTTTTGATCCACTAATGTTAAAGTTACTGGACTCAATCTGGGTCTTTCTGTTTTAGGAAGTAAATAAGAAAAAGGTGATTTATTTATTTATTTTTTTTTTTTTCCTCCTCCACAAGGGATCTACACATGTTAGGAATCTATTGGCTTCAAATAAACACACTTATAGTTTGTAACAGATGGGAAAATTATATTGTGACTCTGAAAAATACCTGAGTAACCATTCTTACTTTCATATATTAAGTTTGCTGACTTACTGTTTGAAATGCTGTCATTTGAATGCTGTGGCTCCCTGCTCGTCTCTGATGGTCTAAGCAACCTCTTCCTCTTCTCTAATGCTATTTTTTGATGTGGCCTCAGTTTGTGCATAGGAGGGCAAGTGAATGTTAGAGACCAGAATGAAAAGGTGAAAACATTCTTGTAACTAAAATTCTTTAAGTGTTTGAACATCAGTTACCAAGGCACTCAATTATTTAAAGACAGTGGTCAAGTGGATCAAGTTCATTAAAGAAGCTGAGAGATGGGTCTATGGCTGCCTCCGTATCAGACAGAGCCATTCTGAGCAGGGACAGGACTCCATGTTATGCCCTTCCTGCTCCCAGTGCTGTGACATACAGGGTCCTCCCACCCAACATGATGCCCTCCCAGTGGGCGGTGGGGAGGAACCTGGCACTGTCATAGGGAGAACACGGTGTGTGTTCAAAAGTCTGTCATCCCCTTGCCTACCTTGTTCCCCCTCTCTACAGTTCATCTTATGTTTAAAAATTGAACCAACAAAGATGGACAGAAAGAAAGAACAAAACTCTAATTACCCCCTCCCCCCACAATTGAAACACTTCTGTCAGTAATTTGTGGAATGTGACCTAAACCTACACTTGTTTTTCAGCAGCTCAGGTTGAACCCGTTGTTTGTAAAGGTCATCCAAGTGAGGCTAGGGACACACACATGGCCACAGATTTGCACATCGGGAGTCCCTCTCTGACCTCGCTGATGACTGCACTCTGTGTGTTGATCTGTGCTGGTCGCTCTGTGACCTTGTGAGCCTGTGCCATGTTACCCCAGGCTGGTGTGGATGTGTGCATTCTGGTCTGTGTCCCCATCTCCACGCAGGGCCAGCCAAGGCAGGAGTACCTCAGCGGTGTCCCCTCATCACCATTGACCAGGATGCTTTTTCCCTCACCAGAGGCTGGAGTTATTAATTAAGTAGGATTGCTATCTGCAATGTCAGACTGCATTGATATTAAGAAAAGAAAAGTACAGGCTGATTGAATGAAAAGAACCGTGAAACTACCTTGAGGGAGAACATTCACTTTCAGATGTACTGAATCACCCCCATTGACTCAGTAACTGTGGCTTAGAAGTGTTCTTGGGGGAACTTCAAACAAAGTCCAGGGAGGGCATAAGTGGAAGGGGCTGGGGACAGGAGGTGTGGCAGCTTGGATCTGGGGATGGGGAGGCCTGAGTTCTCTTCAGGCAGGTCATCATCAC
The DNA here is from genome assembly GCA_004027555.1 of Craseonycteris thonglongyai. Classification (NCBI taxonomy): domain Eukaryota; kingdom Metazoa; phylum Chordata; class Mammalia; order Chiroptera; family Craseonycteridae; genus Craseonycteris; species Craseonycteris thonglongyai. The sequence continues at coordinate 14,030 of PVKE010005824.1, forward strand.
AAACGATGCATTGGCGACTTCTCTAGAGCTGGTTACTTCATGTGAACGGGAATGAGATCCTCTGCCAGCCTAGCATTCCGTGCTCCTAGGTCTTCAGTGTTGACTGAGGACTTACCTACTTTGTGCCTGGCATGTGGGGACATGTACAAAGTACGGTGAAGGGACACTCACTGACTTCAGAAAGCCCAAGTCCAGCTGGGGAAACAAGACTAAGCCATAGAACTCTGGGAGAGCTGGAGGGCCTGGCTGCCTGGCTGCTGCATCGGATGGGGCCTGGTCATAGCTGCAGGATTCCCAGTGTGACCGGTGTGGGCCAAAGTGTTTACAGAGGCTTCACGGGGAGGTGACTGGAGATGAACAAGCAGTGTGGGCAGGTTTGGTCCGGGGGCGTAGAGGGAAGGGGACTGTTGAGGAAAGGGGCACAGGCGCCCAGGAGAGGCTCAAGCCTGGCCTTAGACAGGGAGGCAGGCAGGCTCAGAGTCAAGAGCAGCCTGCTGGCACGTTGCTGAGAAGAGGCATCTTGGTGGCGGAGGTGACCTCAACTGTGTGCAGGGAGTTTGTACTTGACTCCATGGTCAACATGGAGCCACACTGTAGGTTCCTAAACCCATGCTGGGACAAACAGGCTGGCACTCAGGCTGCCTTCGAACGGGAAGAGCTGGAGTTGGGTGGTGCGGCTCAGGGGCTTTCGCAGATACCTCATCCTAAAGAAGACAGAACTACCTGGAGGACCACAGGACATGAAGACCAAGAGCTGAGGGGGAATGGGGCAGGGAGAGCCATGGGAAGACCTCACCAAGTGCTGAGGGACATCAGTGGGACCGCCGAGTCCCTGAGGAGATTTGCCCCAGGCTGACATACCAAGGACATCGCAGCCTGAGCCCTGAGCAGGCCTGGTGAGTGGCCCAGTTGTTGCTGTGTGTAGGAGTGTGAGTTCTTTCCGGGTGTGGGCCCCAATTCTCTGCTCCTTCACCGTCTCACTCATGTGGAGGTTGGCCAGACCCAGCCTTTGGGTGTGCTCCTGGGTGACAAAGAAGGAGGCTCTGGGGAGCTGGATCCTATCCCCCAGATTCTCAAGGTTCTAGCCATCAGATGATGGATAAGCTCTGGGGTGTGGTTCTACATACTTGTCGATAGTATGCCAGTTAGTGACAAATAGCATTTACTAAATGGCTTTGGAAAGTTCGAAATGGAATAGCTATTCCCTGGGTCAAGTTTATGTTATTTATGGGCTTTAAGTAAATTCTTTTTTGACATACTCAAATCTCAACTTCAATTCTTCGGCTCCTGAGTGACCAAACTGTCATGCAATGGAGCATTTGTATTTAAAAGAGCACAGGTAATATAAATACAAGTTTTGCCTTTTGTAATTGTTCAAGATAGCTTCTTAGTTAAATTGGACTCAGACTGAGGAGTTTTCATTTTCCCTGGAGGGCATCCAGTTCTCACCTGGCCATTCTCGCTGCACAGAAGCTGGGGTGGCAGAACCCCCGTATGGAAACCCCATACATAATGCTTGTACAAAAAGGCACCACTTCGTGTAAATCTTTACAGTTGTAATCTTGTTCTGTTTTCTTCTTCATCAGATGTGATTTTTTAAGAACCATACATATGACCACATATGCAAAATGCCCCTTTCCATCTGGTTACCTCATTCGAAAGCTGTGAACTCAGAAGTGAGCTGCATCTTGAGCCCACACATGAATGGGTTGTCCTTTTAGACCCAGGATCTGCACAATTCATGGGCAGGTCTGAGAGGTGTACTGGCATGTGGAAGAGTTGACTTTTATTCCCTTAAAGGCCTGCTATCTAACCTCTGAGGACACGCTGGGGGCTCTTGGTGTCAACATGCTCTCCCACTCCAGGTCACCCTACTCCTTGGACCCATGTCCTGTCACAGCAGTAAGAACACTAGAAAATTGAGACACAGCTCCCTCACAGCAGTGGAGGGGGTGAGCTTTGGAAGTCACAAAAAACTTACTTCAAACAGAGCAGATTGACTGTTATGTCTATAATGATGTCACCCTCACTTCCCTTCCAATAAGCTTTCTGGAAAAGAACAACGCCATACATTTCCTCTGGCCCTGGAATCATGCATCACCCCGTGTGTTCTGTTGATACTGATGCTAGGAATTAGTAATTCTAACCGACCTGATGGTACTGATTATCATAGTGCTTCCCATTGCCACCAAATGGTGGGGTTCCCACATCAGGGGTGTCCATGAGAGTGGGCCCTTCACTGGATGTTTAACGTTTGATTAGCTGTTGTAGGAAAGGGTGACCCTGCAGCTCTAAGGTACTGGGTTTACATGGGCCCAGCTCATGTTTCTCCTCAGTGATAGGACTTTAAGCCCAACCATTTCCAGCTCAAAAGCAGAAAACATTAGCTCGAGCTTGTGCCCTAATACCTGGAATTCTGTGAATTTAGTTGAGTTTCCCCTGGCTGATAGACTGAAAGCCACTCTCCTGTCAAAAAGTGTAGTGAGGTTGCTCACCCACATCTGCCTGCTTCTCATGTTTCCAGGGGTGGCACAGATGGGGACCCCAGTGAGATGGTCATCTGTCTTCCAGGTTTTCCAGCCTCTGCGGTGTCCCTTAGCTTCTCACCACTGTCACACGTTAGCCTCCTTCCTGCTCATCTCGTTCTTGCCTAGCAGCTACTCCTCCATTTTCCATTAAATGCACAGGTAGAGAGAGCCATGGCATCTAGAAACTTCAGTGACTGATAGTCTTCTAGTCTGGTCCCCTTTGCAGAGGGCAGAGGGAACCCCTGTCCTTGTCTCTGCAGACATGTCACAGCTCAGCCTGGGCCTGAAAGCCAGCTGTGACCTCCAGCAGCACAAACCACAGCCTCTGCCCAGATGCCACAACATAATGTGCTCTCATGCTGTGTCCTGCGTGTGTGCCATGTGCCCGTTGGGGCAGGCATACACGGTGCTGGGTTCTGCTGAAGGGACTGTGACTCTTGGCTGAAAAGGCTGTCACCTGGGCTGCTGTGAGCTCTGTTTGCCCAGCTGGGCCATGCTGTCTTTACCCCCTGAAGGCTGCTGCCAAATTTATGATTCCTGTCATGACATGTTCTGCACGAATTCACTTTACATGGCCATAGTTTCCCTGCTTTCTCCTTGTTTCCCCTTTAAATATCAGCTCTTAATTTGATGCCAAGTCTTGACATGCAAGCAACCACACTTCCTGATTAATCAAGGAGGACGTTTTATTAGTCCTTTTGACCAGGTGGTTGGTAAGGTCCGTTAATGGACAAGAGGCCTCCGGGTCCATTTTTCCATCATCTTACCAATATGGGATTTCAGGGTGTTTTTTTTTAACTGCCAAAGGGTCTGTGTTGAGATCCATTGCAGACGCCTCTGCTTGCTCATCAGCAGTGGTGTGTCCCTCTATGGGCTGCTTGCACTTCCCAGAGGATCTGGCTCAGGGATTCCAATGCTTACCATCACCTGCTGAGTGTGTGCTGTGGGCCACACATGGCACATGCCTTCTTTGTCCTTCACATCCTTGAGTTCTTCTGCTGTCCGCATGCTGACCTTAGAGGGTACGGCTGGCTGCTCTACTGTTCCTGGCTCTGTGCCTCTTCTCAGCAGGAGCCGTTGTTCAGCTTCCTGACCTCATCTTTGCTTCCTTTGTCCTTCGGTTTTTCTTCCCTATCAGGTTCCTGTGAAGTGCAGCTCAGAATTTAGTTTTTGGGGAGCGTCTCACTTCCAATGCAATATTTTCCTTTAAAGAGATGAGCTAAGACTTCATAAGCTCTATTCTCAGAAATGTTTTAAAATCTGTCTTCCAGTGTATCATGTCTACCTGTAGCTTTTATCAGAACTTACTTCTTGACCCTTGTGAAGGCTAGGGTAGTTGCTGTTCACTTTGGTTTCATTCCATGGGTTGTTTCAACAAAAGCTGTATTGATGGCTAATGAGTAAATCATGAAAATATGATCCTTGAGAAATGGGGTGGAGAGGAAGTTACAAGCAATACTGTTTTTTATGACCTGGCATTTGCATCCTTCTGACAGGTGTGAAACAGTAAGAGTATGTAATGAAAGTTAACATGTTAAGAAGGAAACGCCATTAGAGAGTTTCTCCAGGGCTCTTCCCCTGGGCATGTTCATATAGGTCAGTATATTAAAATAAGCCAGATTAACAAAATATTAATACTTGGAAAATACCAGTAGCCCAATAAACTTAATATTTCTTTTTCAGAGGAATTCAAGAAGTACTATTGAATCTAAGAATATTTGGCTTTATTACATTCCTTAAACTGCCAAATTTGTAAGAGGAAATTTAGAGTCCTACTTACTGTAATCCTTCTCTATAGAAAAATCATGGTGCTAGTTTATATAAAATCTTGAATAATAACCTGTAAGATAAGAAATTTACTTACTGTTTTGGGATAGTCTGAAAAGGAGACAAGTTTTGGTGGATTCCAGCTTCTAAGATTCTATGTTTGTGTTTTGGGGGGATAGTTCTTTTGTTTTTTGCGGGGTAGGGGAGTCGATTTGAAAGCAGGGGATACTGAGACACATGATTTCAGAAGGCAACCCTAGGTGAAGCCGGGATGGCTCAGTGGGTTAAGCGCTCACTTTGCAGCCCCAGGGACTGAGGATCGAATCCCGGCCCCGGCCCGTGCGGACCCATATGCTGAGCTGGGGAGCTCCCCCAGTTCAGTTCTCTCTCTGTCTCTGTATCTCTTTCTCTCTGTCAAAAACAATAAAGAAAAAGAATTAAAAAAAAAAAAAAAGAAGGCAACCCTCAACCTCATGAATGATAGGTGCCCTGGGAAAACCATTTTAGCTGTTAAGACAGTGTGTGTATCTGGGGTTGGGGGTGTGTGTTAGAGCAGCAATAGGCCACAGCAAAACAGTAGTTCCATATATCCATTCATGAGTATGAGCTGGGCACAAGAAAAGGAGGGCACAATAAGGAATATGTACTTTCAGTAAGAATATTTACATTTTGATACTGCTTTTCAATTTTCCCAACTGCTCTCACTAACATTACTTCATTTGGTTGTTGAGACATGTGCGTGTGGAGAACAGGGTACACTATTGTGAACATCTTGTTTAAAGTACCAGCAGTTAGGAAGGGGCCACCCGGGGTTCAGGTAGTGCCAGGGACCCTTAGAGTTAGCCAGGCTTGATGGCCGGGGGTTGCCAGAAGCAGGGCTCATGGGATGATTATGGCTACCGGATGCCCTGTACATGGTGACTTTCATCTTATTAAGTGTCTCTAATAGGATCATTTGGAAACCTCCACGGTTGCTGGTAATCCTGTGTTTGAGTTTCCTTTGAATCAGTTAACAAAAAGCTGAAAGAAAATCAAGGTCACCTCGTAGGAGGAAGGACACAGATGCCTGATGACTCTTTCAGTTTATCAGCATGTCCCGCTGAGGCAGCTGAGTATGAAGTGGTTTTTCTGTCCAGGTGGACACTTCAAGCAGAAAGAAATAATTGTTCCTTTCCAAAGTTAAATGGACATACTATCACACACATTGGTATTCAAGGTTCTACCCTTTAGCCCAGCTCTGAAAGAATCTTAAATATCAGTGACTCACTGGTCCAGCGCATCCATTATTGAGGCAAAGGCCTTCAAATGGCATTCTCTTGGAGAGGGTGGTAAATTGGTGGAGCACAGAGGATTTTTAGGGTAGGGGCCCCACTCTACATGATGCTACAGTGAAGGATGTATGTCATTATTCGTTAGTCCAGACCCAGATTGTACATCCCTAAGAGTAAACCCTATTATAAAGGATAGACTTGGGTGATGATGACATGTCAGTGTAGGACCATCACGTGTAACAAATGTCCCACTCTTGTGGGGATGTTGATAGTGGGAGATGCTGTGCCTGTGTGAGGGCAGGGGTATATGGAAAGTGTTTGTACCTTCCTCTCAATTTTGCTGTGAACATAAAACGGCTCTAAAAAGTCCGTGTAAAACAGAGAACAGATGAATTGGAGGCAGGAGGTAGATCATGGTCGCAAAGAGTTTTGCTGCTGAGAGAAACAGGAAAGTGGGCAGTAGCCCATGGGGACGTGGACGACCAGGAAAGTTGGTTTGCTGACATCATAAGTAGGACAGTGACAGTGTTTAGGGCAGAAGCAGACCTGCTGGGCCGTGTCCTCAGGTAGGGGTGTGGGGCTGGGACCTCATGCCAAGGTGGAAAGCTGGCCTTGGGGTCATTGTCACAGGAGCTCTTAGCTGCTGACTTCGGTTTCTTATTGAGATGAGAATATATTGAATCAAAAGGATTTTTTAAAACCTCACCAATATATGTCACCAATTTTTCTGCCTGTCTCTCAGTGTTCACCCTCATTTCTTCAAGCAGAGCCTCTTAGCTCTTTCAAATTACAATTTCCGTTTGACGGGGGATGTTTACATTTCTTAGGCAGAGTTACCAAGCATTCAGTGGGACCTTTCAGGCCATGGCTGAGACTTATCCGAATAAAGCCTGCACAACAGGGGTTCTGCTTTTTTGGGTATATGGAATGGTTAGAATGAGTGTTTAGGGAACCTCTAGATTAAACGTAAATCTGTTCAGTTATTTGAGAAGCAAGAAATTTATTTTACACTCCAAAGCAGGGATATCCAACCTTTTGACTTCCCTGGGCCACATTGGAAGAATTGTCTTGGGCCATACATAACTTACACTAACGATAGCAGATAGGCTTAAAAAAAAAGTAGGTCACAAAAAAATCTCTTAATATTTTAAGAGAGTTTACAGATTTGTATTGGGCAACATTCAAGACCGTCCGCGATGGCATGTAGCCTGTGGGCCACAGGCTGGACAAGCTTCCTCTAAATGTTCTGTTTTGGAGCTGATAGACTTGAGCATTTAAAAGCAGAGCATCTTAAATTTGCTCTTGGGCAAGAAAGGTGTGTGTAGTTTGACTTCTAAGTATTATATTTTATATTATCATGAAAATTACAGAAATTAATGCTTGATATAATGTTCTGGGCTGTAGAAAAATGAAAAAATGCCTACCCACCTCCTCCACCTGGCAGAAGTGGGGCCCTTTCCCATGATGGATTTCTTTTTGTTATGCTATTTAGCCAAAGGGAGCAGCAGTTTTAAAAATTAGTAAAATGGGAGTTTGGGTATTCACCCCCATTAACTTACATGTCTTAAATGGTAAAACAAAGCCAAATAAATGTCTGATTTGAGATGCTTAAAAGTGGGGGGAGCGCATGTGCCCCAACTCTATAGTGTTGCCTGCCCTAAAGAGAGCTCACAGAAGCTCTTTCTCAATGTCACCCAAACAAAGACATGCATCAGGAGAAAAAGTGTCTCTCTGTCTGTCTGTCTCTTGCTCTCTGCCTCTCTCACTTTCTCAAGATCAATTTATAAAACGGAAAAAGAAAGCCATGATCTGCTCAGGAAATGCTGCAGAAGTGACAGTGTTTCTTTGCTGTGACAGATGGGACCAAGCATTGCAGAGTCCTTATGAGATACTGACAGATGATGGAGGCTGCAGAGCCTTAGGGACCGAGGACACCGCCAGCCTCTGGCCTCCTGTAGAGCAGGAGGACCCCGTGGCCATCTGGCTAGCTAGGCCTCCCTGCTGCGCAGGTGTCAGGGTGCGGGGACCCAGCTGGTGAGGACAAGATGTGATGGGTGTACCAGCTCTGCATCTATAGGCTCGAGGACTGAGTTGAGCCACGTTCAGGAAAATGTGTCATGCCAGAAAGTACTATTTTAGAAAGGGAGGGACCTCTGATTCTCCTAAGCAGCAGATCTTCCTGTGTTTGCTCCATGGGGTGGGGTACATGTTCCACAAGTGGCAGATACATTGTTCCTGCTACCTCAGGGTGTGTGTATGTCATGTGCCATTGGTCAGCTCCAACTCATGGCGACCCATTGGATGCGTGACGTCCACAGTGTCCTGTCCTCACAGCCCTGCCCAGCTCCCATAGACTCAGCCAGTGGCTTCTCCCATGGAGTCCAGTCCATCTCATAAGTGGTCTGCCTCTTTCCCCACTCTCTTCTGTTTTTCTAGCACTGTCTTTGGGTAAAATTGCCCACAAAACAAGTGATAGCACTCACTGTTTGGGAAAATAAAACAGAAGGCTAATGGTAATTTTATCTGACCCAAATCTTCGTCAGTCTTCTCTCCACCTTTTTGCATCCACATGTAAAGTATGACCGGGCTCCCTCCAGTCCTGACACAGCAAAGAGGTGAACAGTTAGGATTTGAGTTTCTCATTCACGTGACCCTAAACCAGCCATGGCTTTGAATGAGGCCCAACACAAATTCATAAACTTTCTTAAAACAGTATGAAATTTTTTTTTTAACTCATCATCTATCATTAGTGTTAGTGTATTTTATGTGTGGCCTAAAACAATTCTTTTACTGTTGCCCAAGGAAAGCAAAAGGTCAGACACCCCTGCACCTAAACCAAGATCAAAGAAAGAGCTAACATCAACTTGCCTTAGTGCTTGCCCACCTCTTTCTTATGTAGAGCATTTTTAACCACTTCTTTGACCCCTAATAATATACTGCTTTGCATTTTTTAAGTGTTCTTTTGTTTCCACAACTATATTTTTCATGAGATAAGAGGAGCATGACTGTGGCCCTCTGCTCTGAAGACCCTGCAGCATCTCAGTGTTTGGTACATAATGGGTATGTTACAGAGACCTGAATAGCACAGCCAGTATTTTTCTGCCTTTAGGACCAGATTTAAGCATGGTTTTCCACCTTTCCTGTTGCCCAGTGAATCCATCTCTCCCATAAGAGACCACGCTTCCCTCTCACTTATCTGCCAAGAATATTTAAAAGTACAGGATCTACTGTCTCACAAAGCATTGAACATTCTTGATGTGTTTGTGTCAAATGCTTGATCCTCTTCCGTTTAATAACCCAGGGAAGGGAATCGGTGCTTTTACACTGTCCAGTTTTCTAAAAGCCAACTGGGAGGCATGAGGCATGTCATGAACTCAGCATTGTGGTTTGCTTTTGTGGTAGCTTGGTTTGGGATTTGGTTTTTGTTTTGTATTCCTGCCTTTTATCCTGAAAATGCCTCCCTGTAAAGCAGTCCTGGATGCTGGTCCTTACATATGTGCTGGGTTGGAACTTGCCCAATGGGGACCCTCTGTGGGGCTCTCCCCTACCGCATCCTTGCTAATTTTATATCAGCTTGCTAACCTGGAGATTGGGAATGAATGGGAAGAGACTGATTAAACACTGAGCACTTACAGTTTTTATTTTGATAGTCTCATTTTTCAAAGCCTTAATATCCAGTGAGAGATCTGAATTAAGAATTCTTGAGGGAGATGGCATCAAGGTGGCGGCATGAGTGGAGCTCTTGAAACCTCTCCTGGAAAGACCACCATTTAAACAACTAAAATCCAACCAGAGAATCCCTAAGCAGCGCACAGCCTCCGCTGAGGAGCCCACGCATCACAAGAAAATCCCTAAAACTGGAGAAATAAAGGCGAGTGAGAGAGAAAGAAAGGGAACCGTGTGGAGACCCGCCACAGAGCGCGACCTGGAGACCCACCCAGGGACCCACCGAGAGGCTACCCCGAGTCCAGCAGAGGAGAGACTGACGGAGGTGGCAGCGCGGGGACCCGGGTCCAGGAGCAGAACGATGCTGGGCGGGTGGGGGGCCTGGAACGGACAGAGGCGGAGGCGCAGATGCCAGAGCGCGGGGTGGACGGAGAAGGGGGCGCAGCTGACAGTGATGAGAGGCCCCGGTGGGAGTGCGGGGGGCGCAGCAGGGGCAGGAGGCCGGGGCTGGGGGCAGGAGGCCGGGGCGAGGCAGCAGCCGGAGATCAGTGCGGGTGACCAGAGTGAGCATCCGGCTGCCTGCGCTTGAGGCTGGCGGCTGGAGCTGGGGGCCCGTGGAGCGTGAGGCCTGCAACCAGAGCAGGGGGCAAGCATTCTGGTGTCTGGAACGCCAGTAGCAACCGTGTGCTGGCGGCTTAAGTGCACAGTGGCCCTCGATGAGGTGAGACCCCAACCGGAGCACTGTGTGGCCTTGGACACGGAGCCTGGCTGCTTCCCCCTGCTGTCTCCCAAGGCTCACCCCACGGGCCTCACCCACAGCCTGCCTTCAGAGAGCTGCTGCTGGGAAGCCACCATTATCCTGTGATGCAAGAGACCTTGTGCCTCTCCCAACAAATCCAGTCCCCACCTTTCCCGCTGAAGCCAGCAGAGGAAAGCCACCATTACCCTGTGACCCAAAGAGACCTACACCTTTCCCAGCTAACCCCACCCCCACCTCTCCCACTGAAGCCAGCAGAGGGATCTAGGAAAACTGAAGCACAGGTGAGGCAGCTTCTAACTGCAGTGGTATCTCAGAAGCATAGAATAACCATCGCTCCCCACACCTTCCCAAAGAGGAGGCATACAGAGACCAGGGCAACAGAGTCAAAGAGAAGCCCACCTTTGAGGAAGTCTTCCACTCCGAGAAAACCAAATAACCAAGAGAAGATATTATAAGACAGTGCAACAACACCAGCTAGGAAGTAAAAGAAAGATTTTCACACATCTACCAGGGGAAAGTCCTCATGTCCAGGAAAAGAACTGCTCCAACAGCGATGAATATCCTTGTGAACAAGGTGCTCAGAAAGAAAGACAAAAATCTCCAGAAGAGGAATTGAAGATATGGGAACATATGAGCTAAATGACTGAGAATTCAAGACTGCAATTCTGAAAACACTCAAAGAGCTCAAAGAAAACTGACAGTACACAGAGGGAGCTAAGTGACCTCAGAAACAAAATTGAATCTATAAAAATAAATAAATAGAAATTCTGGAGATAACACAGTAAAAGAAGTGAAAAATGAAATAGCATAGTTGACCAGATAGAGGAAAGAATTAGTAAAATCAAAGACAGAAATTTGGAAATGTCACAGAAGGAAGAAGAGAGAGACCTAAAAGCTAAAAGAAATGAAAGATATCTACAAGAACTATCTGACTCCATTAGAAAGAATAGTATAAGAATACCATATTTTCCGGCATATAAGACGACCCCCTAATTTTACAGTTAAAACATAGGTTTAGGCCTATATTCGCTGTATAAGACTACAGCCTCGGAAGTGGGGGGTAGTCTTATACAGCGAATATAGGCCTAAACCTATGTTTTAACTGTAAAATTAGGGGGTCGTTTTATACGCCCGGTCGTCTTATACGCCGGAAAATACGGTAATAGGTATTCCAGAGGGAGCAGAGGATGAGATGGGCACAATTTACTCTGACAAATAGTAGATGAGAACTTCCCAAATCTATGGCAAGAACTGGAACCTCAAATTGAAGAAAGAAACAGGACCCCGAGCTACGTGAATCCTAGCAGACCCTCTCCAAGACACATTATACTGCAGATATCATAGGTCAAAGACAAAGAAAGAATCTTCAAGGCAGCCAGAAAAAAAGAACACCATAACCTGTAAAGGGAAACCTATCAGATTTCTCAACAGAAACTCTACAAGCCAGAAGGCAATAGAACAAAGTATTCAAAAATTAAAGGAGAAAAATTACCCAACCAAGAATCCTGTACCCAGCAAAGTTATCCTTTAGATATGAAGGAGGAATAAAGACCTTTTCAGACATACAAAAAACTGAAGAAATTCTCTAGCACAAGGCCGGCATTTAAAGAAATACTGAAGGAGGTGATTGGACCTGAAACAAAAAGTCAAAGTAAGTAGGGATAAACTGGGTCAACAAAAATATAAAAAGGGAGGAAGTAAAGACTTAAGTTCCCAAAGAGAATAGAGATAAGAAACATCCATAAGAAAAGGAGGGGAGGCCAGGATGGCTCAGTGGGTTAAGTGCTCACATCCCTGCCCCGCCCTTGTGGACCCATATGCTGAACTGGGGAGTTCCCCCAGTTCAGTTCTCACTCTGTCTCTGTATCTCTCTCTCTCTCTCTCTCTCTCTCTCTCTCTCTCTCTCTCTGTCAAAAACAATAAAAAAATAAATAAAATAAGTCTAAAAAAGAAAAGGAACCACTGCATATATGAAACTTTGTTTTATATAAAGTTCATGGTAACCACCGAAAAAGAACTTAAAACTGGGACACATAGCAATAAAAGAAGAGAAAACAAAAAAAATTCATAAACACCAGCAAACTAAAATAACCAATGGGAAGAAAACAGCAAAGAAAGCAATAAAAAAGTAAAATAAAAGAGCTATCAGAAAACAAAAGATAAAATGGCTATAGGAAATCCCCATATATCAATCATCACCCTAAATGTAAATGGACTGAACTCACCAATAAAAAGACACGGAGTAGCAAACTGGATTAAAGAGCAAAAACCAACCTTATGCTGCCTACAAGAGACACACCTCAGACTCAAGGGGAAAGGGTAGAAAAAAATACTCCAAGCAAATGGCACCCAGGAGAAAAGTAGGGGTAGCCATACTTATATTTGACAAAGCGGACTTCAGAATCAAAAAGATAATAAGGGACAAAGATGGACATTTCATAATGATAAAGGGGACAGTACAACAAGAAGATATGACAGTAATATATATGCTCCCCACCAAGAAGCACCAAAATTTACAAAGCAACTACTAAAAGATCTAAAAGAAGAAACTGACAAAAACACAATTATAGTAGGGGACTTAAAAACCCCATTGACAGCCATGGACAGATCATCCAAACAAAAATAAATAAAGAAATACCAGCTTTAAATGAGACATTACAGCAATTGGACATAATTGACATTTATAGGACACTTTATCCTACAACACATGACTATACATTCTTTTCTGGTGCACATGGAACATTCTCAAGGATAAACCATATGCTGGGACACAAAACTAGCCTCAGCAAATTTAAGATAGAAATCATACCAAGTGTATTCTCTGATCACAGAGTTTTAAAATTGGAGATCAACTACAAAAAAAAAAATAGGGAAACCACATATACATGGAGATTAAACATGTTGTTAAAAATTGACTGAATCAAAGAAGAAATAACGGAAGACATTAAAAAATACAAAGAAAACAAATGACAATGAAAACACTGCATACCAAAATTACTGGGATACAGTAAAAGCAGTAATAAGAGGGAAATTTATATCACTACAGGCCTACTTCAAGAAACAAGAAAAATCACAAGTAAACAATCTAATATTGGGGAAGCCGGGATGGCTCAGTGGGTTAAGCACTCACTTTGCAGCACCGGGGACCGGGGATCGAATCCCGGCCCCAGCCCGTGCGGAACCATATGCTGAACTGGGAGCCCCCAGTTCAGTTCTCTCTCGTCTCTGTCTCTGTACCTCTCTCTCTCTCTCTCTCTCTCTCTGTCAAAAATAAAATAAATAAAAAAATAAAATGAAAAAATAGAACAATCTAATGTTACATCTTCAAGAACTAGGAAAAGAAGAACAAAAACACCTAAAGCCAGCAGAAGGAAGGAAATAATCAAAATTAAAGCAGAACTAAATGAAATAGAGAATAAAAAAAACAATAGAAAAAATTAATGCAACTGGGGAAGCCGGGATGGCTCAGTGGGTTGAGCACTCACTTTGCAGCGCCGGGGACCGAGGATCGAATCCCGGCCCCGGCCCCGGCATGTGCGGAACCATATGCTGAACTGGGAGCTCCCCCAGCTCAGTTCTCTCTCTCTCTCTCTCTGTCTAAATAAATAAATAAAAATATGTTATAAAAAAAATTCTTTAAAATTAATGCAACAAAGAGCTGGTTCTTCAAAAAGATTAATAAAATTGACAAACCCCTGACTAGGCTGACCAACACACAAATAACCCAAATTAGAAATGAAAGAGGGGAAATTACAACTGATATCACAGAAATCATACAAGAATATTATGAACTGTGTGCCACCAAATTTTGCAACCTAGAAGAAATGGACAAGTTTTTAGAAACATATAGTCTACCTAGACTGAATCAAGAAGAACTGGATAATCTCCAGGGGTCTCCAAACTATGGCCCGCGAGGCCCTCTCATCTGGCCCGTGGAGACCTTTTTATCTGAATAAAATAATATTAAATAAATAATTAAAAACAACATCTATGTTTTGATTCTTTTTTATTTGGATCTCGAGTGTGTAGTCAGCCCCCAAACTGCTGTTTGATAGTTAATGCGGCCTGCGGGCTGAAAAGTTTGGAGACCCCTGATCTAAACAAACCAATCAATAGTAGGAAATTGAAACAATCATCCAAAACCTTCCCAAAAGCAAGAGTCCAGGACCAGAAGGCCTCACTAAAGAGTTTTGCCAGGCATTCAAAAGGAACTAACACCTATTCTTCTCAAACTTTTCCCAAAAATTGAAGAAGAGGCAATACTTCCCAACTCATTCTATGAGGCCAGAATTACCCTAATACCAAAGCCTAGCAAGGACAGCACAAAAAAACTCCCACATGGCCTTATATAATACTGAATAAGAAAACAATATTATGGTTTGGATGCTGTTTCTTAGCTTAGAAGGTGAAATTAAAGTATAAACTAGTGTTAAATGTATTCATCAAACAGCAACTCAGTCCAAAGAATTCACATTATCACCCTGGAACAGCTTTTCCCTCTTCTCTACTTATGGATATTTGAGGCCAAGTTCAGGCATCATCCCCCCCCAACAGCCTCCAACCTCTGCAGTCAGACGACACATATGGCACAACTTGAAAACATGGCATGCCGCTCAGCTGTAGACATGATGTTCGTTAACAAAGGCAGGAAGAAGCGAAGGTTTCCCCAAACCATCTTCCCACCAGCAGACTTCCACTTACATCTTCTTAGTCAGAGCTGTGTCCCTTGGTTACTCCTGGCTTCTGGGATGACCAGGAAAGAAAATGTGTGGCTTTGCCAGCCCTCTGGTAGGGACTGACAAAGAAGAAGGGGTCCTGTATGCTGGGAGGGCTGTCACAGCAGAGTGTGCCAAGTCTGGCTTGGGAACAGGCCAGAAAGATGAGAGGGAGCAGCTTGTGTGAAATCATGCAGATATGTAGGGCAGGGGATGTACTAGAACATCCTGGTTCTCTGTGTGCTGTCACAAGCAAGCAGTTCACCTGAGGGCTGTGAGTCTGGCCTTGTGCAGTAAGGAATGGTGGCATGGGACGGGGAGGCAGGCAGGGCTCTTGTGTGCAGAGTCGAGGGTGGTGGAGACAAGAAAATCCTTAACTATAACTCACAGTGCTGACAGAGAAGAAGGAATGGATTGGGGACATTGCTCCAAAGCCAGTGGCTTATGGTGTTCACTGCAGGGTTAGCGGTGAGGCAGCATGAGCCCAGATCCCTCTGAGGTCATTTACTGGTGGTTGGACAGGGGGCCGTTCTCCAAGCTGGAGAAGGCAGGCGGGGAGCTCAGTTAGTCATAGATGTGCTGGGTTCAAGGCAACTATGGTGCGTTCCTAGGTTTGTTGGGAATGGAGGACTGGGTTTGATGAGAGACGTTGGCTTGATATCTGCATAGATTAGGGACTTTGTTCTGTGGGTGGGGCGGGCATGTAAATATGAGTCAAAATTGAAGGCTGGATGGGAGTGACAGCAACAGAATAGCTCACTCAATGTACACTGGTCTGAGAATGGCAGGGCATGTCCATGGCATATGTCCTCTGCAGCAGGCCACTTCTACCTGCACAGGACTGACGTGGATTGCATTCACCATGAGGGTGTACGAACCCTCTTACTCCTCTTCTCACAGAATCATGACCAGGCAGATCAGGGGTGACCGCATCTCATCCACGTAGAGCAAAGATGAACAAAGGTGGGGAGTCCTAGGAGTAGCCCCGAGGCAAAGGCAACAGTGAATTAGGAACCAGACTGGGCCATGCAGAAGCCTCCATGCAGGGTCCAGGGAAGGCTCAGGACAAGCCGGTGTTCCACCCAGAGAGCCTGGCCCTCGCCAAGGGCCATCGGGTCACTAGGGCTCAAGTGAGTCTCAGGGAGCTCTGGGTATTGCAGGAAGCAACACCCAACAGAGGGTATCAGACGCTCAGACAACTCTTAAGGTAGAGGAAGGAGATCTTAGCCGGCGGAGCACGTGAGGCTAGCAGCACCTAACACGTGCTTCCCCCAGTTAGATTTCTCACCGCTTATATACATTTGAGCATGATTTCTTTGTCTAGGGTCCCACGTGTTTCTCGTGACTCAAGGTGGGAGGGGGGCAGGGGCAGACCTTGCACCTGAGTTTCTGAGAACTGTTTGTCCTCGGCCTTGATTTCTGTAATTGCTGGCCTGAGACTCAAGGACATTTTATCTCCTGTTGTATTTGCAAGAGTCTCCAGGAGGCCCCTTCTTCTGTAATCTTTTAAAGTTCTTCCTCTCTCATGGGTGTGGAGTAGCCAAGCCTATGGTCTTGTTGGTCATAGGTCTGATTTATCTCAGAGCATTCCTTTATTTGGAAACACCTATGGGTTTTTCTGGCTTTTATTTCCCACATATTTGGCTATCACCCCCTGCAATTTTCCCGCAGGCCCTGTGTTCAGACTCAACAGGTTGGCAAAGTCAAGGTTCCCAGCCACCTCGCTCTTGCTCTTGCTGTTAGAACTCTGGTAAATGATTTCATTCCAGAGTCTCCTTTTCTGTAAAATCATGGCCTGCGCACTGACCCCAAAGAGCGGATGTGACAGAGTAGGTGAAGCTTGGAAGGCATGCCACACAGTGCCTGATACAGCATGCCAAACTCGCTACATTTGTTTTGTCTCGGAAACTGTCTTCACGGTCAATGCAGGGGAAACAGGAGTCCACAAGAATAAATATGGGCACAGTTGAACGGCTCTCGGAGTTTGGAATATTCCTGTGATGGTGTATGGATTGCGTTCCTGACTCTACATGCTCTCGAGCCCAGCACAGTGGCTTCCTCCTGGGTAGTTACTGGAACAAGCCCTCAGGCTGTGTCCTACTGCTAGGCCAGCCCAGTGGCCCTGCCTTTGCAGGGCTGGACTCCTATTCCTCTGTCCTTTTGTGTCAAGTGTGCCTTTTTATTTGGATGCTTAGAATCTTCGGTCCTTGCTGATCTGAAAGGAGCTGCCTCCCCTAGGGTTAGCCAGTTCAGGTAATAAGGGCTCACCTGTGAGGGTGCTTCTCACACACAGACCAGCCAGTCCAGGTCCCACACCCCAGCCCCCTCCTTCACCAGTCTGTCTCTGAGCTACTGTCCTTGTGACACCACGCAGCTGCCTAACAACTGGGGACCCCTGTGCCCCAAAGCCCGCTGAAATTATCAAGACCAGCCCATCCTAACCCTGCTTTGTGTATTCCTTCCTGTGGAAACCACAATAAATGTGACTGTTTGGAATTCTGGGAAAACTGCTAAAAACATGAAGTAATTTGGTTATACTCGCATATTGGGTAGCAGGTCATGTGTTGCCTTTTTGTACCTCAAATAACCTAATGAGGGCGTGAAATGGCAGTGCTGTTAAATGGTGCAAGTGGACAAGCTGGCATTTGGGAAGGTGAACAGATCATTACCTCATTTTATCATAGGTACATGTACATATAAGTAAGATGATTAGCCAAAAATACCCCGTTTCCTGTGCTATACAGTAGCACGTAACATCTCCCCGCAGAAGTTACTAAGTTCCAACTGCATGATGGGAGTGGCCCTCTTAGCACCTTCCATCACAGGAGGACAAGGTGGGTCTGAAGCGGGGCTGTGGGCCAGGTCGTCACCCACCAGCTCAGAGAGCAGGGTGGGAAGGAGGTTCGTTCAGCATGCCTGTTCCTTACCGAATTTCAGTCTCATGAAGCAGAGCTTCATGAGGTGGTCTTGCTGTGAAAGAAGACACAGAGGCCGGTGGGAGAAGACGTTGATTTGGGGGACAACAGTTAAAAAATAAAACTCTAAAAGAGAGGACTGTTACAATTTGAACTCTGCAGCTAAAAAAGATCAGTCAAGGAATTAAAAAATTGAATAGCAGACAGTGCTAGGGACAAGAAAACAAACAAAACAATAGGCATCAGTTAGTTAGGTATGTTAGCTAGTTTGAGGGATAAAATGAATGAATATGTATTTTATGGAGCCACAGGAAATGAACCCTGAAACTTGTCAATGCTTAGAAAAGGCATTTATACTAGGAATTCCAAAGTTGTCCACATTGCTTGCTTAAAAATAAAAATTTGTGGGGGGGATGGGGGTACCAGGATGGTTCAGCAGGTTAAGTGCTTGTCTTGCAGTCCTGGAGACCGAGGATTGGTTCCCAACCCAGGCCCATGTGGACCCGTATGCTGAGCTGGGGTGTGCTTCCCATGCAGGAGGCCCCTGGCTCAGTTCCAGCCCTGTGCAGCCCCCACCCACCTGTGGAATGAGACCATGTTGAGCTGATGATGTGCAGCTATGGAGACTGCTCTGGGCCCTCCCCCTCCTCTCTCTCTCTCTCTCTCTCTCTCTCTCTCTCTCTCTCTCTCTCTCTGTCAAAAACAATAAAATAATATTAAAATAATAAAATTTGAAAATTAATTATTTTTGACTGGATAATCTGGGGCAAAAAGTTAGTAAACAGGTAGAAAACAATGAAAACTACATAATTGAATCAGAATCATCAGAACATACGGAGGAGCTATTTGTATGTAAAAGATTGTGTGCTAACTCTAGAAAGCCGAGAGAGACAATGGTTCCATTGCCAGCAAGCTCTTAGTTAAATGAACAGAAACTGCACATGCCGTTTTTGTGTGTTTCACAATAGTTGTGAGTGAAGAGGCCCGGGGCAGGAACCCGGGCAGATACAAGAGCATGTATATCAGGGCAGAGAACTGGTTCTCACCTGGAAGGCGCAGTGCTGCACACTTCTGCCAGAAAAAAAATGTGTTTTCTATGCACATGCCACCCAAGAAGAGTGTTGTGTGTGACCCACTGGGGATGGTTCAAGCATCAGATGAGTTCTCAGGTTTCTGCCAGGAAGCTCTCTTTTGAGCTAGAAGTTTGTGGAAGAGTAAGGCTGGAAGGGAATGGTGGAGATCATGTGACAAACTGTCATATTCTCACCAGTGACTTGAGGACTAACTAGGCTGCCATCCATCTGTTGTGACTCACAGTGAGGAATTGCGAACACCCCAAGTGCCCATGGACTTGGGGACAGTTAATGAGCCAGGACACTGACTGAAGGTGGGAGACTGCTTTTACAGTACACATAGAACATGGTGCTCTGACATGGAGCTGTCTCAAGATTTGCTGTCCAGAGACAGCAACTGGAGAACAACATGTGGTACACCACTTATCATAAACACAAAATAAGCATTGTGTTTCTGGAGAGAGAGAGAGAGAGATGCTGTCCAGAAAGTATCCAGCCATGTAATATGAAAATAGAGGTATTTATAGCTGGATTTTTCTGGACAGCATATGTGTGTGCACGCGTGCATAGATGAATTTCAGAAACTTTTGGCTACAAACTCACAATAGTGACCTATAGAGAGAACTGTAGTTGAAGAGGAGGTACGTCAAGGAAAATTGCTTCATCGGTATTCTTTGGGAGGTTTACAATGAAAATATCCTTGCGTATTGAGTAAGTGATCATTTTTACAATGTACAATTTTCATTTAAGCTTTGCCCTGATTTTTGTCATAGTCTCATTGGAGTATAAGCAATCCTCTGGGCCACTGGGTATCCTGTCTTATTTGATGGGTACCTCTGCTGTTACATATTTGTGTACAGACAAGAATTCCATATGGAGTTATGAACTTTTAAGTTAGTTGAACAGGGAGATAAGAGTTTTATTTGACTTTATTCTGTACTTAACTCACTGATGTTAGTTATTGCCCCAAAACTCTACTGTCTAAGGTCACCCCTAAGTAGTTGTGACGTTATGTTTTCCTGCCACGATTTCAGGAGAGTACTCTCTTCTTCATTGATGACCCTACCATTTTTCCATGGTTGTTCATCCCTGTGGCTTCTAAACTAGAATTCGAGAGCATGGAGCTCTCATGGCTGTGGCCACTTTCTCTGGCCCTGGGTATGTTCTGTGCTTACCTGTCCCCTCGTGTCTGCGTGATCCAGGCTCTGCGTTCACCTGTCGTGTCTGTGCACCCAGCACAGCCCTTTGCCCACCCTGAGCATGTTCCCTCCTGTGCTCTCAGTCTCAGTCCCCTCCTGAGTCCTGTCATCTCACACTCAGCTCCGAGTCTCAGGAAAGAGAAATCCGCTTCTTCTGGTTATAGTCAATCCCACCACCTTGTCACTAGGAGCTCCTGAGAAGTAAATTGAGGACTTGGGGCATCACACTACACATTTGGTGGCACCGTGGAAAGATTAGGGGCTCTGTGTATTATTTTTATGACTCTGGGCAAATGGTCTAAATGCTCTGAAACTCAGGGCTCTTGTTTGTAATAGGACAAATAATAACTCCAGGATTGGAATCCCATTATGAAGATTCACAACCCTGTGAACACTCAAACACCAACACGCATGGCAAGCAGCAAGCGCTGAGTGATTTTGCTGGGTGTTTAGCGCTTACCTACCTCCTTTCCTGCACCTCAGTCTCCCCAGACTGGCAGATGCCTGGCAGGCACCCCTTGCCGGAGTTACCATTTTCCTGCTCTTTCACCACACTGCCATTTTACTTGAAGCTCCCATTGCAGAAAGTGCAAGACGAGCCTTTTCTACATTCAAGCCATTGGCTGGTCTCCTCCAGGTTTTAAAGGCAGAGTGGTAATTGGCCCATCCCTCACAATGGCTTCTCTAAGATGAGGAATCGAGGTGCTGTCCTAACTAGGAATCCCACTGCCTGTGTCTCATTGGGTGTTAACCAACCGAAGAAACCACCCGTGATGGAGTAGAAACAAGAAGTGTTTAGCAAAGAACTGAATGAATGGAACAGTGAAAGGTGATGCCAAGAAAAGCAGAGACCCTTTGCAAATCAGTGACTTCTTCGCCTCTGTCTCCTTTTGCCCCTTCATCGCGTGTACCGACTGCAGCCTTTGCCAGTGTTCCTGCTCAGTCTAGTCTAGACGTCCAGTGAGTCTCCTGGTAAACAAGGTGCCTTTTACCAACAAAGGAACAGAATCCTCATGTTTCCTCTTGTGTAGATGGCATGGAGGGGGTTGCTGAGCAGAATTCATTTGCAGTAAAAGTGTTGCTGTAAATAAGAGAATTATGAAGACTCATTGTATGCAAGGTACCTGGCAGTTAACTGCTTTTTGAAACTGGGGGGTGGGGGGTATTTCAAGCAAAAGGTAAGATGAAAGTAGCAGAAAGTCAATCTGACCTGGATCCTGTGCACTGTCACAGTAAGCTTCTGGCCCTCCAAAACTTGAAGGCACAACCCCTGTGTCACTGCTGCCAGGGATTGGAGGGCATGTGGCCAGGAACCTGGAGTGTCACAGCACCAGAGGATGTGATGTCCCCCTTGGGGGCTCACTGTCTAGTGGGAAAGAGCAAATAAGCCAAGTCCAGGATGGCAAATTGAAGTCTGTTCTTCAGAAGAGGACACAGTACAGCTGATTTCAGAGGATGACATTCTTTTGTAGCTTTTTTTAAACCATGCATCAAGCTAACTTAATGGAAAATGTATACGTTGCTCCTACCGCAGTGTACTAAACAATCTAAGAATATTTATTATATGTGCAGGGTCACAGCAGGTGGCAGCAAGCTGCACCTTGCTCAGAGAAGCATCTAGACTCTAGAGCATGTGAAGACGCTGCCTAGCAGGGCCTTGATCCGATGTGCTGAGCAGGACCCTACAGAGCTTGCTGTCTTGGGTTTTACTCAGAAGGAGGTCCATATCAGAAAGATCGAAGTTCATGCCATCATGGCAAGCCCCTGGCTGGGCATTAGCTGGCAGTGTTGAGCTATTGTAATCAGTGGGGAGCCACATTTCTGGGGAGACTGTCATGAGTACAACCCCTAATTATACATATACAAAGGGAGACCTAAAAAACCAGAATATCTTATGGAGCACGGGCCCCTTGTAGTGCAGGCTTCCCCCGCTAGGTGAGTGTTCTAGGAACCCATCTCTTCCATGTATATCAGTTGGCGCTGTTGTGAGAGGCTGCGTTCAGCTTCAGCAAATTCTTTTTTGAGACTCAACACATTTGCCCGTTTCCTGATGGGTGACTTACTCGAACAACATGCAGCATGGCAACACATCTGCCCACACGACAATGAATGTTCAGCACTTTTCAACCAAAAACGGTGTGACCCCCTTGCCCCATTCTCTGTACCGGTATTCACGCATTTCACCCCGAGCATGAAAAAAAAGTCCTTAAAGGGAAACATTTTGCCAGTGTGGAAGAGGTGAAACAAAAAACAGCAGAAGCACTAAAAAGCATCAAAATCAATGAGTTCAGAAGTGATTTTGAGCAGTGGAAAAGGTGCCGCGATTGGTGTATTGCGTCTAATGGAGTACTTTGAAGGTGACTGAAATTTAAACATGTAAGAATCAATACACAATTTTTATAAGGAAATTCCTGTGGCTTGAGGGTCCGCCTTTGTAAACCTACATGCCATGCAGGTACAGAGTCATCACAGGACACCTGGTGACCGTGGAGTTGGGGGCAAGAACACGGGACATTTGTGTGTGGGAGTGTTAGCTCCAGATTTGACGTTTTTGAAGTCCATTTTTGCAGCAGACTTTGTGGTGCACAGTCTCTTGGTCCCCTAAATTATATGAATAGCCTTATAAAAATTTAAAGAACAACAAATTTGTAAGTTTTATTAACATTTTGCTAAATTCTTCATGGTTTGCAATGGATTTTAATACGATTGTAAGATTTTAAAATGTCAGCTTTGGTAAATTAGTCACCCATTCATTAACATTCTGTGGGACTGAAGGTTTCCATGTGAGCACTGAGCTGTCTACTGCCAAAGAATTGCTATATACCCAGCACAGCTTGGTTTTCCCAGTGTGACCTGCACAGAAAGCAGAGAATACAAGTGTGATGCAAGTCTTACATTTGCTTTCCGTGAATAAGACTATTTGTATAAACATCAAGAGAAATGGCTGTCGGGAGAGGTCTGCACATTGGTGATTGTTAATTTCTTCATGGGGACACATTAGTGACATACAAGCAAAGGGCTGCAGAAAGAAATCTAGAAGCCTGTAATGATTATCTCTGTTACGTGGAGGGAACATTGCAGCAAATGGGAGGTTTAGTTAACATCATTGGAGAGTAAAAAATTACATCCTTAAATAGTTTAAAACTGAAAATTTGTATACTTTTTTTCCCTACCAAAATTACTGGAACAGATGGTACAGAAGAGGTTAACTGTATGAAATAGCTATGTTATACTCTTAGTAAAGATCATTTATAAAAATGCTATAAAATCATGGACTTCATGGCTTTTAATAGCTTGTCTGACAGATTCAGCTAATCTTTTGTTTTCTCTACAAACTTCCTGCTGAATGAAGTCCAGCCCCGTCCCTTGCAGCCTCTGTTGTCTTCCAGGACATCTAGTCACAGGCTCACAGCCAGATCTGTGACTCCCTTGCCAGTTGCCTTTGCTATAGTCAAAGAAGTTTCCATTTTTAAATTCTATTTCCAGGTATCTCTGACCATTAGCACATCCTCCCTAATGCCTGGCTGAAATCACATCTCTCTGATTGGTCTTCTGTTATGTGGGATGCTTTAGTCATAAAGCAGTCTTATTCCTTTGTCCTATTCTTTACTCAAAAGTAAACATTTGACTTTGTCCCGCTTCTTTTTATTGTATGAGCATTATCCAGTGTGTTCCACCACCCCACCATTAGTCTTTGGGTCCCCTGGCGTGCCCGCCCCCCATCCTGGGTCCTCTGGTGTGCCTGTAACCCTCATTAGCAAACAACTGGGTATAAGAGGGCCAGATGGATTCTGGAACTGATGCTCTGAATAGTGGTTCTTAACCCTTGTTAGAGTCTAAGCTCTGGAATGTGTGCATGGAGAAATACCCATATGTTTAGATGGACGCATCACATATGATGTCAGAGCCTTGCTGGCCTCACCATAGCGCATTCGCAGCAACCATGCCTCTGGAATGCAGACTGACAACCCTGGCTGTCCCATTGATACCATGCATGGCAATAGCGGGAAGCTGTCTAATGACCTGGGCACCTGGTCACACCCCCAGGAGGTGGTACAAAGCAGAGACTTGGGGGATCTGAAGAGGAGGTTTTTTTAAAGTTACTTTTTTTAAAGCAGGATATATTTTAGAATCAGATTTTGAAGCCACTTACAATTGTGGACATGAGGGTTTTTTAGAATCAAGTTTCACCAAAAAAAATGCATTCAGGCTTTGTCCTGAACCAACTTGTCCAGACACGAAGTCTCTCAGGATACGGAGCCCGTGAGACAGCACGCTGGGCAGGGCTCTACGGCTCGTACCTGTTGGATGGAAAGTCTGACTGCCTTGATTTGGGAGTGACTCAGATGAAGTAGGAAGTAAAACACACATGTTTTGACTTCTGGCCCTAATGTATGTGTGTTTCTAACATTTGTTTTGTGGAATTTATGGCATCTTGGAACCTATAGAAATGACAAAGGGGAAAAGTGGTACAGGTTCTGAATGTGCCATGTAACCAGATAATTGAGCAGAATATTTCAGCCCTGGGAGTTGGTGGCTGTGATTTTCATTTCTATTCCTCGCGTTTGTCCTCTCTCTGTTCACTAAGTCGACTCCACCCGCCCCCTGTCCCCTCATTGGCCTGACTCTAGTCCCACACCTTTCTTTACTTGTCAGTCATCCCTGTCACAGCAGTCTGTGAGGAGTCTCTCTTGTGTACCACTGTAGATTGGCATTTGGATACTGACTAGGCTCCTTTGGGGGGTGTCAGCCTTGGGGAGTAGATTTGTGCTGAGATTTCCTTGGAGGTCTGATGGCGGGCCCTTAGTGCCTTAGCACAGAGCACTACTACCTTGGCCTGACAATGACCTTGAAACCAGACTGTGATGTGTTGAAAAGAGCTGTTACAGAGTGCTGGCTTCCTGAAGATGCAACACCCACAGTTGAATGTCCTGCAGTAACAGTCGTGATGTGCCTCAGTGGTCTTCCTCCAAGGCTGAGGGGAACAGACTTGTGTTATTTAAAAGTGTGTTTCTGCTTCCCTCTCTCCTTCTCCCTTCAGGTTACGGCCACACTGTGCCCTTGTCTGATGGGGGGAAAGCCTTCTGCATCATCTATTCCGTCATCGGCATCCCCTTCACGCTCCTGTTCCTGACAGCAGTGGTTCAGCGTGTCACCATCCACGTCACCCGCAGGCCTGTGCTCTACGTCCACGTCCGCTGGGGCTTCTCCAAGCAGCTGGTGGCCATTGTCCATGCAGTGCTCCTCGGGTTTGTCACCGTGTCCTGCTTCTTTTTCATCCCGGCAGCTGTGTTCTCCGCCCTGGAAGACGACTGGAACTTTCTGGAATCCTTTTATTTTTGTTTTATTTCCCTGAGCACCATTGGCCTGGGGGATTATGTTCCTGGAGAAGGCTACAATCAAAAATTCCGAGAGATCTATAAGATCGGGATCACATGTGAGTTCCCAGGCGCCTCGCTCCCTTGGTGTCTGCATTGTGGTTTCAAGCCCTACTTTTCTTACTAACGAGGGGTTATTCATAGAAGCCCCGACTGCTTTTGTACTGATAACCTCTCAGTTTTGCCACCTTCCCAGAACTATTTCATTTCACCATGATTCCCTGCAAAGATCTTAATAGTTCTGATTTATTTTTCCTAGGCACATTAAAAGTACCGATCAATTTCTTACTAATAACGTTATATGCATGATAAATGACAGTGTAAAAATGTACCACACTGGCTAGTCTTGATAACCAACATTTAATTAGAAAGAAAATGTTGCTCTACTTTATTAAATATTTTAAAGCTCAAGAAAAGTAGGGCTGGAAGTATAGCCTGTTTTCATCAATCATGTTCTTTAATTTACTAAGAAACTCTTAAAACAGTTAAATGTCTTATTTGTCCATTGTGTTCTTTTTTGAAACAGTTAGCATATGTTAACCAACTTCAGGCTTTTACATGTGGAAAATAGGCATTAAAAATCATTCAGATGGCCAGTGATTTATCATTTTTAAACAATTTTTAAAAATTGAGTATGTCATGGAAAATTTAGAAATCCATTTTCAAGTAACCATTTTTGTGTGTCCCTTTCCTCTCCTTTCAAGATGCATAGAGTTGCATCATAATGTATAGACAGCTTTCGTTTCTGCCTTCCCAAGAATTTCTCAAGCCTCACCTCTGGCCAGATCTTCTAGGAAATCGCAGTACATACACAGGCAGTCAGGTGATCTCTCTGGCCTTGGCTGACAGTCTTAATGTGACAGAACTGTATTTTCCATTAAACCACGGGCTCACCCAGAACAAAGACATCAGTTATAAACCTCCACTGCTTTGAAAAGTGGCTGGCTGCCATACAAGTTCAGTAAGTATTTACCAAATGGTTACACGGATGATTTCGTATTTCCTCTAGTTACCATAATTATTTTTAATGTCCACAATATTTTACTAGGTGGCTAGACCATAATCTAATAACCCTTCCTATACTGTCAAATATTTATATTGCTTCCAATTTGGGGGCATTAGAAAATACCTGCAGTAAATATTTGTCTGTGTTTATACTTTTTCTACTTTGATACCTTTTGCAAGAAGTGGATAGTCCCCTTAGTGACACAGAACATACTGACCCAGTGCTTTCCAATGGCATCTCGAGTTTATACCAGAATTACCTGCGCCTGAGTTCTGGTGCTCCTGCCATGGTGTGGGTCAATGGCATTATAGGTGTTTTGTCGCACGTGTCATAGCGCAGATAAAATATCTCAACTCTCTTTTCATATGTTAGGCAGAATGTTACCTCCTTATTTTAATTTAATTTTTTCATGACTAAGGGAGTTGAACGGGTTCCTTTAATTAGGTTTCTTAGCTCTACTTTTGTGTTAAAGGTCTTAAAATTTTGCCCAACAGTTAAACTTCCTCAATTTCTCATAAAATACTCTCTACAAAGCGTAAGACTTGTTAAAATGTGAATTATTGATTTTTTAGGCAATCTATTATACATGGTATATGTGCAGGGTGGAGCAAATAACTGTCCCAAAGGTGTGTCATTTGTGGGTAGGATAAAGTCCCACAGCTCTTTGTCTGAAACCCCACGGGTATTTTTGTACACATTCAAGAATATGACTAAATAATGGATAAAGGAAAAGGAAGGGACTTGCCAATTAATTTGACTAAAAATGTCACTGTTGTTTCTGTAATATACTATTAATACATTATTATCAACACCTAATAGCTGAGTTCTGAAGGTACTAGAACAGTGTTACTTCACATTCTTAAGACAGTCGGCCTCCTTGGTCCTGTCGTGCTGCCAGTTCTAGCTTTCCTAGTTCACTCTCTGAAAATCTTTCGCAAACATTTTACCACTGGGACATGAGTTAGAATTTTTGTTACTCTTAGAATTTTCATTTTCACATTTTCGTTCCTTTCCAAGGTGAACTTTTTTTTCTTTTAACTGATTTAAAAAATAATTCCAAAGAAAAGCAGTTTACCTAAAGCAACAGACTATCTTTTATTTTTTTTAAGATTTATTTTTATTGTCTTCTGACAGAGACAGAGAGAAGGGGGAGGGCCCAGAGCAGTCTTCATAGTTGACAGCACTAGTTTTCCATATAGTTTCACTCCACAGGTGGGCATGGGGCTGCACAGGGCAGGAACTGGGCCAGGAGCCTCCCAAATAGGCCCTGGCAAGAACTGGACTAGGGGCACACCCAGTTCAGCATATGGGTCAGCATGGGCCGGGCCCAGGATTTGATCCTGGGGCTCCAGGGCTGCGAAGCAGGTGCTTAACCCACTGAACCATCTCAGCTTTTGAGTTAGAACTTCTTAGACTTAGTCAATCAGTGGTCCATTGACCACGCCCACCCCCAACCCTCCAAAAAAGGGACAACGAGGTCACATACTATGAAGCTCAGTTTGCAGCTGGACCTCAGTGGAAGTATAACCATACTCAGAGCTTTTTAATCTCTACATCAGTTCCTAAACGAATTCTCATTTAACTTAACTTGTCATTTCTATACTGAACTTCTCATTCTATAGTGGACAAGGTATCAGGCTTTGTTGTGAGCACTCATGATAAATCAAAAATTTCTAAAATATCACTGGCCTTTTGAGAGATACTGATTATGAAGGGGAGGTGGAGTGTCCCCTCCTCAAAGGTTACCCCTGGGTGAGTATATATGTTCTCTCTCTGTAGCAATGCCTCATCGCCCCCCCAGTTTTGTTTTGTTTTTAACTCAAAAAATGCACCATTGGGGAGGCCAGAATGGCTCAGCGGGATGAGCGCTCATCTTGCAGCCCTGGGGTCTGAAGATCGAATCCCGGCCCCGGTCCATACAGACCCATATGCTGAACTGGGATGTGCCCCCAATTGAGTTGTTGCCTGGGCAAGCTTTTCATGTGGAAGACCCCAGTTTGGTTCCCACTGGGGCATGCTTCCCATGCAGGAGACCCCCCAGCTGGTTCCTGCCCTGTGTGGCCCCATGCCCACCTGTGGAATGAAACTGTAGAAAACTAATGATGTACACTATGGAGACTGCTCTGGGCCCTCCCCCTTCTCTGTCTCTCTGTGTGTGTCTCTCTCTTCAAAAACAATTTTTTTAAAAGTGCACTATGTGATTCTGAATGACCCAGTTTTGTAGGTTAAATCATTCTGCACATTTCTCTGGATTGTCCCTCTTTGAGCCATGAAATTTCAAAGCATTCCTAGAAATTGGAAGTGGCAGTGAATTTATCAACAGGCCTTTTGTGCCATGATTTCATTATCCATGGCTGGATCCCACTGAGACACTGTCATTTTTCTCACACAGGTTACCTGCTACTTGGCCTTATTGCCATGTTGGTTGTTCTAGAAACCTTCTGTGAACTCCACGAGCTGAAAAAATTCAGAAAAATGTTCTATGTGAAGAAGGACAAGGACGAGGACCAAGTTCACATCATGGAGCACGACCAGCTATCCTTCTCGTCCATCACGGACCAGGCCACCGGCATAAAGGAAGACCAGAAGCAGAACGAGCCCTTTGTGGGCCCTGACTCATCAGCCCAGCCCGACGGGCCCACCAACCACTGAGGGCCAGGCTTTGTCCCATTAGGGAGAATGTAAAAGCCCGGGTGACTTTTTAACAAATGTCTGCTGTTGTAATATTCAGAACAAAACAGAGACATAGAACAAAGGCAGGTTTTACCCTGGAGGACTGAGTTATGTACCTGTCATTCATATGAGACAAAATTATCTAGACCTTCCTCATAGGTGAAGAGTACTTGAGGCAGTTCACTGCTGTGGATAGAAGCAATTTTATACTTCTAATTGGGGACTTTGGGATTTGCATTTAAATCATTTAGCTGATGGCTAAAGAGCACATTTATATTTAAAAGCAAATGAAAAAACATAGAGGTGTGTTTTATAAGTAAGTTTATGTGTACTGCTTTGCATGTGCCCATCCAAAATGATTATTTTTGTAGAATCTTAAATTAAACCTATTTATAATGAATAGGTAACCATTAACTGTACATATAAAGTGTAACTATGTTTATATTTTATTCATGCGGTTCTAGTTACCAGATCTCAGCATACTTCTTAACCCAACATTGTAGAATTTTTTTTTTTATTTCTCTAAAGAATCGAGAGTTGCTGCAATAAAATAAGAGGAAATAATACACTTAAAGAGTAAATGACAATAGTATTCTGCTGTAATAAATGTTTCTACTCTCGCAATCATGTGATATAAGATGTCTAAAATGTTTGTAAGCCTTTCTCTGGAAGTGAACAAGTCATGTCAATATGATTTGTAAAAGCGGTTAAGATGTTTTAAAGGTGCATTGCAATTTGTAGTCACCTAGACTACAGCATAGACAAGTACTGTAGAAGCCCCCAGTGAACAGATTCTGTCAAATTAATCTGAGAATTTTTAAATTTATAAGCTAGAATAAATAAAAATCATAACTGGTTGCAATCTTCTGCTTTACTATATGAGGGTAAGTTTTCTTCTGTGTAGATAAGGGGTGTCCAAACTTCTGGCTTGCCTGGGCCACATTAGAAGAACGGTCTTGGGCCACACATAAAATACACTAACACCAACAATAGCTGATGAGCTAAAAAAAAATCTCATGTTTTAAAATGTACAGATCTGTTATGAAATTGTGTTGGGCCACATTCAAAGCCATCCTGGGCTGCACGTGGCCACCAGGATCTAAGCTGGTCCAACCTGCAGCCTTCAGGCCCCATGCGGCCCAGGACAGCTTTGAATGCAGCCCAACACATGTTCATACACTATTAAAACATGAGGGGTTTTTTGTTTGTTTGTATTTGTTTCTTTAGCTCATCAGCCATCATTAGTGTATTTTATGTGGACCAAGACAGTTCTTCCAATGTGGCCCAAGAAAGCCACAATGTTGAACACCCCTGATAATATGAATACTGTACTCTCGTCATAGAAAACAATGGGGCAGCATTTAAACCATGTACCAAGGACACTACCCAGAACCTGAAAAAAGGAAATTAGAAAGAGCCTGTTTGATAACTAACACTCAATAACCTGCTAGCCGAGCCTCCCCGGGCATGCGGGCTACATGGAGGTGCTCAAGGTAGGGAAATGCACCTGCTGATGAGCCGACTGGGCAGTGTGCCTCACCTGGGGGCGCTAACTCCAACTCCAACCTCTGCCACCTCCACATGTGCCACTCTGCACCTGCGTTCCCAGGTCCGTCGGACCCTGCTGCATTATCCCACAGACACTGTATCCCTGACATCTAGCAGGGACTTTCTTATTGTATAAAATCCCATCTGGTTTCAGAGCTGCAAAACCATAGGAGTTAGCTGGACTCCTGGGATATTGATTGTCATCAGCAGATCCTTTCCAGTGTTTAATCCAAATGTGCCCTTCCATTCCTGCCCATCTGGGTTCTACTGCCCCATTAGCACAGCAGTGGGAGATGGCTTTCCCGCAAGGCAGGTAGTGGACTGAGGAGTGGAACAGGTGGCTTCGAGGACAGGATGTGCATCATGGATATGACAGTCTGGAGAGTTGGGCAATCACGTGCTTGGGGTGGAGCTGAGTGAGGAAGATTGGATCACAAAGGTAGTGGATGCAGGAGAAATGACAGGTCATATCTATCGTATGGGGGCTGGGGGATGCAACGCCCAGAAGACAAGGATGAGTATAAAGGGAACATTCTGAACCAGGATTAAGTAGCACTCAATTTTCAAAGCTTTTATGAATCTACAGAGAATTCACCAAACCTCAATATCCTTCAAATTGTGTTTTGTTTTTAATACGAAGGGTGGGTTACAAAAATTGAACAAGTTTCTCCTCCCACACCTTGTCAGATGCAAAATGTAAGAGAGAACATCGTCCTGGACTTCCATTTTTGTCACTGGTGGGTGGACAGATGCTGCCCTGAGGTCTTGAGGAAGGGGTGTCCCCTGAGGGGCAGCACAGCTATGCAGGACCCGCGCTGGATCCCTCTCCTGGAGGTGAGAGGGAGGTTGTGAAAGTGAACGAGAGAAGGGGATTCAGAATGATGAGTATAAACAAGGAGCCAACTCTTTCACGAAAATGTTCTAGATGGAGTTCTTCAGAATCCCACAGAATGGGCTAGGATAGAGAAGCAGCAGAGATGGTCACTCCAGGAGAGTGCCACTGTTAAAGAATTTAACATTACGTGGCCAGTAGGTGTGTTGACTTTGGAGCAACAGATAGCACTCACATGAGAGAACAGTGTCTCAGGGGAAGAGTTCTCAGCCTCAGAACTCAGAGCAGCTGTGGGCCAGGGGATAGGGACAGTCATCACAACTGTGACAAAGGAAATGAATGCACAGGACAAGTAGCCCGATGACTCCATTTATGAGGCTGGTTTCTCTGTAGTTACTTTGCCCCCAGGAGATTTAAAAAGGGATTTGTTCACAAGTGAAAGAGGGAGCATGAGTGGGAGAAAGGAAACGTTTTCTGAGCAGAGAAATATGGTGTGACTTCAGAGGGGGAACAATGTCTGGGCATGATTAGGTTACTAAGACATGAAGTCACTTTCTTGCCTGGAAAACAGTCACGCCCATGCTTTTTTTTTTTTTTTTTTAAGATTTATTTTATTGATTTTTGACAAAACAGACAGAGAGAAAGGGGAGGGCCCAGAGCAGTCTCCATAGTTGCCATCAGTTTTCCGTATAGTTTCACTCCACAGGCGGGCACAGGGCTGTGCAGGGCAGGAACTGGGCCAGGAGCCTCCCACATAGGTCCCGGCAAGAATTGAACTGGGGGCACACCCCCGCTCAGCATGTGGGTCTGCATGGGCCGGGGCCGGGACTCGATCCCTGGTCCTTGGGGCTTCAAAGCGAGAGCTTTACCGGCTGAACCATCCCAGCTTTCCCACACACATTCTACAAGCCAGCCTTGGGTGCCTTATGGGAAATCAGGAGATATTTACAACCGTGGAGACTGACCTTAAGATAACTGAGCTAGTCAATGCAAAGCCTTTTTAACCCTTTAAAGTTGCCAGTACACTGGCTTGTTAAAGCAGCTAAGATTTCATTTCAGAGATGCCAGGATAGCTCAACTGGTTGAGCACTTTCCGTGCAACTGCAAGGTCTGGAGATTGAATCCCAGCCCCAGCCCATGTAAACCCACATGCTGAACTGAAGTGCAACTCAGCGGCATAGGTTCTCACCTTCCATGCAGGAGGCCCCCAGTTTGGTTCCTGCCCCGTGGGGCCCCACATCCACCTGTGTGGAATGAAACTAAGGAGACTACTCTGGGCCCTCCCCCTTTTCTCTCTCATCTCTCAAACAATAAAAAAAAATTTTTTTTTTAAATAAAAGCTACAAAAAAAAAAAAAAGATCATTTCAAATCGGTGTAAAAGGGCATGGAAGGTGATCTTAGGACTTATCTGGCTCTCGGAAGTCAGCAGTCAAGGCTTCCGGATTGGGATATGATGCATTCACTTTGTGGTTCATTGTCAGAATTTCGATGCTGAGGAGTGCTGTGACCAACACTGATATCCTCAATTCAGGAGGACAGTCCCTTTTGGGACATAGTTTCATGGTCAAATGGGTCACCGCATGGCAAACTTAGAAACAAAACCTCCTTAGCAAGCTTAAATTGAAATAATACAGAACTTACCATTTACTTTATTCATTATGCTCAGGAAAATTTTAAATCTGTCTCTTAGAGTATCCCTAAAATTTTCCCAAAAATGATGTATTATTTTCCAAGAGTTTTGCTTAATGAAAATGTGGCATATACAAGCCATGTATAAGGCAAAGCATGAAATTGTTTTATGAAGGCAGTTTTCAAAAACTCTCATCTAATATGTGCTGTCAGGCAGCCGCGGCTTCTACAATACAGTAAGGAACGCAGGGGTGAGGATGAGGCTCCCAGCACTTCTCTCAGCCTGGAGTTATGCACAGTTAGGAGGAAGTTAGCCCGCTTTGCCTCACACAGCTTAGACTTGCCACCACTCTAGCTTCCAGCCCACACAATAAAGGAGCATGTTGCCACCCAGTTGTTCTCAGAGTTTGTGTTAGCACACTTTTCAGTAGTTTTTTGGAGACCAAAAGTCGCAAGGTGCAAGTTGGCAATAATTAGCATGCAGTCACTCAGCCTTCAGTTAGCATAGTCTCATTCCCAAAACACATCCAGAGTTTCCACACCATTCCTATGGCCCCTGTGACACTCAGTGTCTCAGAAGAACAGTCGACAACCTGACAGCCCTTGACTTTACTAAAATGGTCACATGCTCCAGGAACATGGCAACTTCTTTTTCATGCATGGCAAGTTTTCTCCATTCTAAGCCAAATGTCAGGACATACTCAGGTCAGCAGGACTGTAAAATGTGTCAATACTTAGCTGCTTGCCAAAATGGACTTTCTGCATTGGTAACAGTCTGCCTGGCCTGTGTGTGGTGTGTGGGTCCAAGTGCCCTGGGTCACCCCGCTGAGAACTGCATGTTCCAGTCTCTGAGAGCAGCCAGTGCTAATAGTCAGTCTGATCCAAAAGACCCCAGGCAGTGGCAAATGGGTGCAGGACAGCACAGTACTTCTTCTAATGTAATTTCAATAATACAATTTTCACAACAATGTTAAACTATGTTTAGCAGACTAAGGAAATAGGGTAAACTAAAATGTACTTGTATACAAAATTATTAAAATTCATTTTAAGAGGCTTGCATTTTTTTTTTAAGATTTATTTTATTGTTTTGACAGAAAGAGATGGGGAGAGCCCAGGGCAGTCTCTCCATAGCTGTACAACATCAGTTTTTGACACAGTTTCATCCAACACAGGTGGGAGTGGGCCACGCAGGGCTGGAATTGGGCAGGGGGTGGGAGGCACGCCCCAGTTCACCATATGGGTCTGCACAGGCCGGGGCTGTGACTGGATCTTCCGACCCCAGGGCTGCAAGGCGAGTGCTTAATCCAGCTCAACCCGCTGAGCCACCGTGGCTTCCCGGACCCTTGCTTTTTAACCCATTTCTGTTTGCCCTGAGAATACTTGCCGGTGATGCTTGTGACTGTACCGTTTATCCCTAGATAACTTGCAGATTTTAGGCTTAACTGTATTCTCAAAGTCTGTCATAAAATATCTCACTTTTATTATTATTTTTCACCGTTCTAGTATATCAATTGTCTTTGGAAACAAATGACATCATTCTATTTATAGCATTTTGATTTTAGTAGTGGTATTTCCATTTACAAAATAGAATTCTCCATCACCGAAAATGTCATGGAAAACACAACATTCCTACGTGTGTAAAAAACTATTAAATGCTGATTACCATATACATTTCCATTACATTAGGATTAGAGACAAGTTCTGCTTAGAAATAACTCCAAGAACAGTTGTTTTTCTTTTTTTAATTAGAGAGAGAGAGAGAGAAGGGGGAGGACCCAGAGTAGTCTCCATAGTTGTATGTCATTAGCTTCATTCCACACAGGTGGACATGGGGCTGTGTGGGACAGAAACCGAACTGGGGGCCTCCTGCATGGGAAGCAGGCCCTGGCTTAGCATGAGGGTCAGCACGGGCCAGGGCCTGGACTTGATCCCCAGACCTCGCAGCTGCAACGCAAGTGCTTAGTCTGCTGAGCTATCCCAGCCTCCCCTAAGAACAGTTTTTCCATTTTATTTTCACATTGAAAACCAGTCAGATTTGCTTCAGCCTCAAAGAGCGTGTTTATGTAAAATTAAATGAAAGAGGCAGCGAGCTGCACTTGTTTTTCTAAATTGGAAATGGGTTAAAAATGATCATTCCCAATGTCCAGAAACTGACTTAGACTCAGCATTTCATTATCCAGCATGAGATAATATGGTAATATGTAACCTTACTGTCATTTATATATGACGATGATACTACCGCTAAAATTGTAAATAAGTGAAGTATCTATATTATGATTTTTTTTTATTTTAAAGATTTATTTTTTATTGTTTTTGACAGAGAGAGAGAGAGAGATACAGAGATAGAGAGAAGGGGGAGGGCCCAGAACAGTCTCCATAGTTGCACATCATCGGTTTTTTTCTACATTGTTTCATTCCACAGGTGGGCGCGGGGCTGCACAGGGCAGAAACTGGGCCGGGGTCTCACCCCAGCGAGAACCAAGCTGGAGGCACTCCCCAGTTCAGTATGTGGGTCCGCACAGGCTGGGGCCAGGATTCTATCCCCGGTCCCCGGGGCTGCAAAGTGAGTGCTTAACCCACTGAGCCATCCCAGCTTCCCCTATATTATGATTTTTAATTGCATAAATCAGCTGAGTTTTGAGGAGTTTTCCAGCCTCTTGCTCCCATTTTTATGTAAATTATATATATCTTTTTTCATGCATGTAACTCAGCATTTAATTTCCATTTCTGAGCAGTGGCTGGAAACCAGAGCCCATTACCCATGAGACATGAAAGCTTCCCATGAGTCTACAGGTGCTCAGACATGTCAGCATAATTTAGCTGGAACCCCTGCATTACTTGGTTTTTGTTTTAAATTGCTGCATTACTATGGGAGAGGTGCTCTCTTTATGTGCTCATGTGCATCGTGAAAGCCTTTTTCTGTGGGTTGTTACCAGCTTGGTACACCTGTGATGACTGCAATTTAGGACCATGTGGCCTTCAAACTGGGACTAAGCCTGTTCCCAGCCGTTTCAGCAGCTGTATTTTAAAGGTCACTGTAATTCACAGCTTGTGTCAGCTGGCAGAACTCTTATTACAGAGTAAAATAACACACTGCCTTTTTTGTCCCCATCTATCATTTTCCCCATGCTGTCCCCTCTGAATTTTGGGAGCTGAGCAAGAGCTCCCGCTGCTCCAGGCCTATCTAAGAGCAGAGTAAAGCGCCCAGTGGCAGTGCCAGCCATTGACTCCACATGTCCCTGGTGGTGACGCACTCCAAGGAAGGAGCGCAGGCCAGTGAAGGATGGCAAGCCACGTATATCAGTCGTGGAAGCTTAGCTGTCCAGAAGCACATTTCAGATCACAGTCTCGGTTCATTACATTTACACACCATTCCCCAATATATCTACATAGGATAACAGTACAAATATGTGCATATCAAACATTCCTTAAATTTGGGTAAGATTCTGATGAACTGCAAGGTCTCTGATTTTCTTTCTTTGGGTATCTGTAGGAGAACATCCCAGAAGGGAAGAGTTTGGATTTTCACCTATAGATAGACCAGCATGTCAGATTCCCACCTGGTCCTGTCACAAATTCTAGGTCTATGTGCTGGGTGAGGGCCAGCTGGGCTACTTTTCTTTTCAGCATTTTAATTTCTTCCTTTTTAGAATATAACAGATGCCCATCTCTATGTTCATCAATCCCATCATCAATGACAACTAATTGAATTCCATTGGACAGAGTCATCACAATTGGGAAGTGATAGAAAAGTAAGATTTCTTTGGTGACGTGCGAGGACAAAGGACAGGCATTCAGCACAGAGAGAGCTGACTGTGAGGGGAGGCTAGTTGTGTTTTCCCTGTTTTGATCTTTAGTGTGAAACGAAACGTTTTGCCAGTGGAACTAAAGTAATGGTGTGGGGAAAGCCAATTTTGCATTTCAGGGCCTGTCCTGGGATCTTGTATTGGGAATCACAGAGATGAGATGCCTCATAGTGACTGAGCTGTGGAGAGCCTAATGCTAGTCCTTGCATATGTAAAGACTGATTTGCCGTCAGTTTTAGAATCCTCAAGTTTTCTTTGTCTCTTCACATCTGTAACTGGATCTGACTCAACATTGTTAAACAGACCATTCCATCCTCTGTGTGGTACTGACCTTGGTTCTGATCCAGAAGCCCATGATTCCCACTGAGTCTACAGTTTTGAAAGGACAGTCTTTCCTAATGTGAGACAACACATCATACCATCCCCATGTTTTCAAATGAAGGAAGAAAGAATGGAAAGAAAATAAAAGGTGTTCAAGAGGTAACAGGATGAGGCCGACTAGAAATCCTGGAGTCAGGAACCTGGACAGACCTGATGGGTCTCAGGAAAGGCCCATGCTGTCCAAAAGGAGTTCAGAACCTGGGGGCCTCCTGTCAAAAGGAGTGATGGGACCTCAATGTTGTGAGCAGAAAACCTAAACCAAAGTCAAGGTCTGGCTGTCTCCTCATTTAAGGGTGTGCAGGGTGGTGGCACAGTTCCAGCCACTCCTTGCCACATAGACGACTGTCAGGGTAAAGCCAGAAGCTTCAGTGAACTGTTCCAAGTCCAGAATATGA
This sequence comes from Craseonycteris thonglongyai, assembly GCA_004027555.1. Lineage (NCBI taxonomy): Eukaryota > Metazoa > Chordata > Mammalia > Chiroptera > Craseonycteridae > Craseonycteris > Craseonycteris thonglongyai. Next base: position 51,573 of record PVKE010005824.1, read on the forward strand.
GCGGTAGAAAGGCCATTGACCCAGTGTTCCTGGGACTGCAGGTTTTCCTGAGACGTGAGAACCGGGCCATTCAGGGAAAACCTGGCTAGCTGGGCACACAGCCTGGACTCACTCATTCTTTGACAAGCATTTTCTGAGATCCCGCACTGCGCTAATAGTTACAAAACAAAAACAGACTATCATCAAGAAGTTTATGCTGTGGAATAATGTAAGCACTGTAGTGGGATGTCCAGGGGCTACCCAGGTCCCCTGTGGGGACCGAGGCAGTGCCCACCTCCCAGTGCCTGAGTGTTGCCCGCTAATGGCTCACCACTGAGTCCCTCACAGTAATTTGCCCTCCGCTGAAGGAAGCCATCTTGCCCAAGGTGACACCTCCTCCCTGGAGATAGTCCATCTAATGACAGTCAATGGCAGAGAGAAAGGCGTAGCCCTCTTGCCCGACTCTGGACAATTTCCTGGGGCTACCCTACACAGTTCCACCCCACCCCACGCAAATACTCACCGATGCACCTCATAAACTTCAGAGTCTCAGAGCCCATCTCCACGAAGCCAGCCTGGGACCGATGCCTAGAGGTGCTGCTGCCACAGGTGCTCTGAGAGAAAGGTGCTCGGAGCCTGGCAGACACTGGCCTACTCAAGAATGGCCAGGAGTTCACTAGGTGAAGAAAGGCAGGTGCCCAGCATGAAGTGTGGCCCCGCAGTGGGAGGAACCATAATGATGCTCAGGAGAGGCTGAGTGTGGCCAGGGCAGAGGAAAGTGGTAGGAGCGTGGTGAGAGTGAAGGCCACAGGGCAGACCCATGGGTCAAGTGCAGAATGACTGTCCGTGTCCTGAGAGCCATTTGAGGACATCAAGGAGTTTTAAGTAAGTGAGAAACAGAATTCTATCTAAGTGGAGGAAATCAGATTTGCTTAGATTAGAGCCAGGAGCAAGATTGAGAGACAGTGTCAGCCACTGCCCTGGTCCTTCCTTGTTCCCATTGACTAGAGCAGACTAGAGCCAGTATCATGCCATTTGGACCATGGCTGAGCCCACATGCAGAGTGACAAGCTCCACCTGAGCTTGTCAGGGAGCTGAGGACAGGGAGCTGACAGGACAATCACAGGAAAGCAGGGGAATTGCGATCATGAGTACACTTGTTAGTATATGCAAGTAAGTTGAGCTGTGTATTTCATGTAAAAACATAAAAGGAGTGGAGAAGGCTTGAATTAGGGATGTACTCTATCCTTTCTTGACATAACTTTAGCTCTCCTGTCTCCTCCCTCTTGCTTTGCTGGCCCTCTGCACACTTCCCTTGTGCAGTGCTGATATTAAGCCCCGATTGAGAGGTGTCCATTCAAAAGATGTCTGTCTTAAACACATTCCCAGCTGTATGACAGGCTATTAGCAAAACAACCAGGCAAGGTATTTGGCAGCCCCCACCCACGAAATTTCCACTTTTAGAAAGCCCTGGGTAACCTACATCTAGGCTGACCAGACGTCCTGTTTTAAAATAACAGAAAACAACGGTACTGTCCCATTTCAAGTAGTACGTATAGTCAGCCTAGTCTCACTGGGCTAAATTCAAAGTGTCAGTAGGTTGACCATAGGTACGGTACTATTTGAAACAGGACAGTACTGTTCTTTCCTGTCCCATTTAAAACGGTATGTCTGGTCAGCCTACACACAATGATTGCTTGAGTGACCCTGCTTCTCTCTTCCTGTGCCCTAATTCCCACTCTTACGCTTTAAATGAGCCAATAAAGGGAAAACCAGCTTCACCTTACATACCCACCTGAGACCCTACTAAAGGCAGAGAGCTGTGTGCCCAGGTGTACCCTGAAGCTCTCAGAATAATAACCAAATCCTCAAAGTTCCCTGGTGGCTTTTGCTGCTGCGTGTCCTGAAAGGGCAGTAAGAACCACCAGGGCCCGTCTAACCACGACTACAGTGCCAGGTGGGGAAACCTTTGTGTTTGCGGGGGCTGCTACCCAAGAGCTTCAAGCGTTTTCAGCCCATGGCCTCACTATCATAGGCTGGGACCAACCCAACTTCATGCATTCAGCTCATCTTCACTTGGTCAACTTGATGTGCCAACAACGCCGTCCCCGCATGTTTGTGGGGGATACGTTTGGAGACCCCCCGTGGATGCCTGAAACCATGAACCCTATATATACAATGTTTTACTTATACATACGTACTTCTGATAAAGTTTAATTTATAAACTAGGCAAGTAAGAGATTAACAATAATAAACTAGAACAATGACAACATAGGATCATAGAAGTACGTGAACGTGGTCTTTGTCTTTCTCCCCTTAAAACGTCTTCCGCTCTACTCACTCCCAGGAAGCAGCTCCGGGCTTCTCGGTGGCGCCTCCGAAGTGCCAGTGTCACCGCCCAGCGTCGCTGCCCTTGTGCTCTGGGGCCCTTGCCTGGTATAAAATGAGAGTTGCTTGAATACAGGCACTGCGATGCCGCAAAAGTGCATGTGACAACCCCATCGCTGCTCAGGGGCTGAGGCGGAACGAGCCCCTTAGGGGCGGGGCGAATCCTTGGGGGCGGAGCGAACCCCTTAGGGGCGGAGCAGGCCCCTTAGGGGCGGAGCAAGCCCCTTAGGGGCGGAGCGAACTCCTTATGGGTGGAGCAAGCCCCTTAGGGGCGGAGCGAACTCCTTATGGGTGGAGCAAGCCCCTTAGGGGCGGAGCAGACCCCTTATGGGCGGAGCCCCTTAGGGGCGGAGTGAACCCCTTAGGGGCGGAGCAAGCCCCTTATGGGCGGAGCAAGCCCCTTATGGGCGGAGCAAGCCCCTCATGGGCGGAGTGAACCCCTTATGGGCGGAGCAAGCCCCTTAGGGGCGGAGTGAACCCCTTAGGGGCGGAGCAAGCCCCTTAGGGGCGGAGTGAACCCCTTATGGGGCAGGACACGGGATGATTCACGTCTCCAGGCGGAACTGAGCGGCACTTGCCAGCGATTTAAAACTTATGAATTCTTTCTGGAATTTTTATTTTCTGCTGTTGATCATGGATAACAAACCTCGGGAAGCGAAACGTGGGAGAAGGAGGGACTCTGGGAGGTGACAGGCACGCTGGGGCGGATGCAGGGGCCCCGCCGTCCGAGGCCAGGCGCTGGGCCCGGTCCCCTGACCCGCGTGTGCAGCCACTGCAGAGCGGGAAAGGCCTCCCGTGGCCTTGCAGCCAGGACAGCGCCGCCACGGCCTGGCAAATACTGAATGAGAACAGGGACTATGGGGAGCAGAGTGGCTCCGGGGCAGATTCGGGCCTGTTAAATCACTTTGAGCTCCAAAACCAAAGTGGGAGACGTTGCCTCTAGAGCCAACCACTTCGCTGGTGCAGAGAGTTGTTGGGGACGTTCCCCAAGCACGGTTAACCCAAAACGAGAAGGCAGGAGAGTTGCAGCTGCACTGAAGGCCCTCTTCAGAGCAGCCTTCTCGGCCATGAGCGCATCTGACTTGTGAAGGGAGAGGGCTAGGAACGCTTGGGTCCGGGAAGTCCTCCCCTGGAAGGGAGGGGTGTCTGGTTGGGGGACCCGGCTGTGGAGGACATACGGCTGTGGAAGAAAGGCAGGCACAAGGAGGGAGGGGGTCAAAAGAAAGTAGGAGTGTTTTCTTCTGTATTTTACTGTGCGTGTCCCGATACTGCATTTTTTTTTTCCTGTGGTTATTTTTCAGGTATTACCAGGAGATATTAAAGCAATCCACAAGCATTAGCTTTTTAGATATAAAGATAATATTAATTTCGGACACAAAAACGAAAAAAAGCAATGAAATATGTTGTGGGAAGTACAGTTAATGGCGTCAGTAAGCAAAGCCACATTTTCTGATTGATATTCAGGGTCTTCTCATGGAGAACTTGACTTGCCCCTGGCTGACAAAAAAACAACAACACATCCAGGTGAAGAATGTGTGCTGCCCGAATCACAATTGAAAGGAGAGTCCCTTTGTATTATGTCAGAGGACTCAGTGTTCACTGTATGAAAACATGAAAAATTATGTAAGATCCCTGTCTCATGATACAATAGTAAGCACTTCATCTATATTTTACTGTAATGAACATCCAACATATTTTCATGAGGCAAGTCCGTGTCATTATCTCAGTTGCACAGGTAAAGGTGCTCAAAAAACACCTTTGTGGGGAAGCCAGGATGGCTCAGTGGGTTAAGCGCTCACTTTGTAGCCCTGGGGACCGAGGATCAAATCCCAGTGCCGGCCTGTGCAGACCCACATGCTGAACTGAGGAGTTCCCCCAGTTCAGTTCTCTCTCTGTCTCTGTATCTCTCTCTCTGTCAAAAAATAAAATAAAATAAAATAATAAAAAAAACAAACATAAAACACCTCTTTGTAGCTTGGCTTAGGCTAGCAGTTAAAGTCAGGACATTTTGCCTAATAGCCACTTTCCTTCAGTATCTCTGGTGATGTGTGGCCATCTCAGGGCTGAAGAAACAGAATTGACTTGTTAGACCTTCCAGAACAACTACTTTCCGGAAATAAAATGAAAGAACTCTTCAATTGTCTTCTTTAAATGAGGCATTACAGTCCTACCTTGGTACTTAACTGCTTTGAAACTCATCAAATGTGGTACCTGACACATTTTGATGTGAAATATTGTCCCAATCCTTGTCATTTGTTTGGTACTCAATGTGCAAGCTAGAACTTGTGAGTGTCAATTGCCTCATGACTTGCTTCCTTTTGCAGCCGAAACAAGGACCCACGCATTAGCCACCCAGTAGCTATTGCCCTGTGCACATCCCCTTGTGGTCTTAGCTTAGCTCCTGTGGTCATTTTGTGTATTATTGGTTTGGGAACACATTACATTTATTTACATTATTTTTTATGGAAAACATTTGTTTGGTACTCATCGATTTTGCTATTTGTCATGCCTCCTGGAACCAATTAATGAGTACCGAGGTACTCATCAATTTTTGTGAGCAGGTCTCTGACTTCTGTACCATCCATACTTCTCTTTACAATAAGATTCATTCCAGGATAAGACAATAAAAGTGTCACTGAATTCCCCTAGAGCAGGGGTGGCCAACAAGTCGATCGCGGTCGACCAGTCGATCGCGAGGTCAGTTTTGGTCAATCGCCGATCGCTCGCAATGTCTGGGGTGGAATTCCGTGTACCATGGACTTTGAAGCGATTGTAGAAGACAAAACTTTCTAGCAATAGTTTAATGCATTCTGGGAATTTGCCAAGGTCATAAATTCCTAGAATTCTGACAGCCTGACACTGTCATCTCCACCCACCCAGACAATACATTTTGACTTATGTGTTACACTTGTCACCGGACACAACGTGTGAACGCAACAGTTACGACTCGACTCATCGAAGAACACTGTCAGTTAGCTTGAATATTTGGTAGTGTCATACGGTAGCTTTTTTTCTTTTGTATTAACAGTATTATTATCAATCAATATTATTTATCCTCGGTGACCACGTTGAGTTTCAATTTTTCTTCTGTTTAAAATGTAAGTACCTTTTCTTTGTTTTAAATTAAATTGCTTTTCTTACCTATCTATTTACTTGATAAGTGAGCATTCTCGGCAACAGATCTCTAAACTG
>PVKE010005825.1:0-39974 GCA_004027555.1 Craseonycteris thonglongyai
ATCTTTTTGTCTTCAGTGCATAGTTATTTCTATTTTACTTTTTGACAGATAGAGAGAGAGATAGAGACAGAGACAGTTAGAGAACCAAACTGTGGGAACTCCCCAGTTCAGCACGTGGGTCCTGCCTGGGCCGGAGCCGGGATTCGATCCTCGGTCCTCATGGCCTCAAAGCGAGCGCTCAACCCGCTGAGCCGTCCTGGCTTTCCCCTCATATAATAATTTTATTCTATTAGTTAATTTAATATTAATACAGGGTGAACCAAAAGTAGGTGGACAGTAAATGATAAGGTTTATTTCACCCTTTTGGTTCACCCTGTATATATGTAGGTATCTTCTGGTTTCTCAGCCTCCCTAAGTGGGCAGTTTCCATCCCTACTTCCCAGAAGAGGAGACTAGAAAGCTTAAGGCATTAACCCAGGGTCACTTAGCTGATTTACAATGGAGCTGGTGTTCAAACCCAGCTCTGTCTGTCCCCAAAATCAGTTTCTTTGTTCAACTGTCTGCTACACAGTTAGTGCTCAGTGAAGGGAGACTATAAGACTGTTAACTTCCTAACCATTTGATCTAACCAACAGTGGACTAGGCATCCTCATGGTGTAGCGAGTGCCTCACCCCGATGCACGCCCACAAGGCTGAATGGCCTCTGGCAGGAGTGTCAGATGGGGTGGAGAGTTGACCTCCATCACTGAGCCCCAAACCAGCCCTGCAGGATTAGAGTCTCAGGCTCGTGCCCCATGTCTGTGTTTCTGTCAAGCCCACAGGAGACACCGTCAGGCCGACTCCTAACTCCTTTACTCTTGCTCCTGATGCGTGTCCTGCTTGCTGCTCTTCCCATTGCAATATTTGTCATCTCTGTGTTGAACTCGTAACATTTTAATGTTCTAGTTATAATTAAGCTTTTGCTGGCAATGGAGTGGTTTGGTAGAAAGAATTTACCTCCCACTCCCCAACACACACACACACGAGCTGTGGGACTTGGGACAGGTCTCATCTCCTCTCAGAGCCTCAGTGCACTTGTCAGTAAAATGAAAGGGCCTGGATAAATGATTTTAATGTCACATCTGGCGGCCAGGCAGGGGTTGGCCTGGGTCTTCCCCACGGGGCCCTCCTTGACAGCAGGGCTGTGGAAAGCACAGTGACAGCGATGACCTGGGGTCCTGAGGTAGCCAGAGACCAGAGACCTTTCTAGCACCTCTGGGGAGTTCCTGATTTATTTATGAGCCACCATCTTCCCTCTTTGGCCCCAAGAAGAGTGCTGACCCTATGCTGTGCAGCCACAGGGAGGCAGGCATCCATCAAGCCCATTCTGTGTCCCTGTCCAGTTTAACTTCATTTAACCCCTGCATCGTCCTGCACTGTGAGGTGGAGACCAAGAGTTCTCTGCAGCTGGAGTTACGAAAGTTTCCAAAACCACAGCAACTCTGTGAAAAAAAGGAGACGATAACCTTTCATTTCTTTAGCTGCATAATGGTAAGCATTATTGACGTGGCTTGATTATTAGTTACAGTAGCGGCTGTCTTTTCACTGGGCAAAGTGGTCTCTAATCCTTACAGCAATCCTTATAGTTCCTCCTCACAGATGGGAACACCGTGGTTTGAGAATGGTTAGGCCATCCGCCGGCACGCACCCTCATCCGCCGCGCTCACACAGGTGGTCAGTAGCCAAAGCAAACCCCCCTCCCAGTCCATCTCTGAAGCCCATTTGTAAGTGAGTAGCCAGATTGGAGAGAGAGGCTATGCTAATGTATCTCTTAATTCATAATTATCCTTGATTGAGGTTGCCAGAAACCACATGTAATCAAGGTTCCCTCTAGAGCTGGTAACACTGGGACTGTTCATGTCTAGGCCACAACTTTGTTGCTCCTGGGAGCAAGCACATGAGTTGCATGGTGACGATGGGAATCTATTTGTTATAAGGCAGTAACACTATATATATATTTTTTTAATTCATAAGAATTTAACACAGAGGAAAGTGCAGGAATTTCCCAAACACCTGATGTTTTAGCTGTACCCATGAAGTACAGTGACCTCTTCCAGCCAGCCTCAGAGAGGAGCTGCCGGCTGTAAGGCAGGTTAGCCCGAGTAGCCCCTGAGGAGGTGCAGGTTCTGTTTGTAGTCGAGATCAGACAGGCCAGCATGCCAGCAGGAAATGGGACGGGGCGGCTGGATGAAGTCAGCTTGGGTCAGGGAACGAGCTGGTCCGGGCCCCACCTGGCACACCACCTTTCATGCTGCCAGGCTTCACGCAGCCAGGGCCCTGGGCTGGCGGCACAGAGCAGCAGGGAGCCGCTAAAGTCCCTGCTCCCCCTGAGCAGCCACAGTAAGTGTGTGCATTGTGTGTGAGCACAGTGACAGCACACACTGTCTCCACAGTTCTGTGTGCTCCCTTGTCCACACCCACAACTGCCCAAGCAGGGGGCCTCTGGGTTTATTTTTCTTGGCTGCACTTTGGTCTCTCTAGTCGCCACAAACGTTCCAGGACCTCACTGGGTGTGGTTTCTGACATCCAGCCCTTCATTCTCCTCAAGCTTTTTTACTGTACATCTCAGGCGCTGGTTTTGTCCCTCCTGAACTCCCACCCCTGTCACCCCCTTCCTTCCTCCCTCTCTTCCTTACAGGGCTTTCTTCCAGGCACTTCCATCTGGTCGGTCCCCACCTCTGATCTTGCCTCTCCCCTCTTCAGCTCTTCCCACTCTTCCTAAACTACCTGCTCACTTTATTCACTCATTCATTCAACAAACAGTTCTTTAGTCTTAATGCATGCCAGACCCTGGATCTGTCCTTAGGATCCCAAAGATGCATCGGGGTGGCTCCAGCCTCAGGGGACAAGCTAGATCATTGCACATAACTGTAGTTGTTCTGAGCTGGGCAGCATCACAGAGCTGAGGACCAGGCTCCTAGGGGAGCCTTGAGTCAAATCCTTCAACCTGCCCTAGACTACCTGGGGTCTAACGTGCCTACAAAGGAATATAGTGTAAGAAGCCTGGCTTGTCACTTAGCAACTGGCTCTACCCTTTTCCCTCTCTGAGCTCTGGAGCTGGGCTGGAGGGAATGAATGGGGAGGAGGCCATGTGGGGAGGCCCCAGTGGAGCAGAGCTGGGCCAGCACTTTCCCTTCGAAGGTTACCCAGGCTCTGAAGGTCATCCTGGGCTAAGTCTGACTATAAATACTATGCTTCCTAAAGGGATTACCTGGTCTCTGCTTCCCCTAGTTGTACCCTTCCCAGCCTGCTGATCCTCCTCCTGGAGCTTGCTGTTCTTCCTGATCTATCCCCTCCACCATGCATCCTCCTCCAGCCACATGGCTCCAGCCCTCTGCATCCCAGCTGGGATGACGGGTGGGAGGGGAAAAGGAGTGACTTCACGTCTGCATCTTGGCCACAGGGCCCATGCAGCCTGGGCTGTTGGGCCGGGCAGGCCCTTGTCCCCGCCTTCCCTCCTGGAGTCTCATCTCTCACACCAGCCAGAGCAAGCCCAGACTTGTCACATAACCAGTCCACTCTTGGCCCCATCCCTGAAGTGGGGGCCTGGGGATGGCACTTGGTAACCAACTGTGGAAATAGAGCTTGGGGATTGCTATAGGTATAAATACGGCCATCCCCTGGCTTGGGTGCAATGTCTTGGGAAATCTCTGGTTCCCTTAGCTGGTCTCAGACTTGGTGTCACATCCCAGTGGGTCAATTGTGCCAGTCCCTGAAACCATAGTAAGGATCTCCTGGGGTCTGAGATCAGGACGTAAAGGGACTGCCCGGCTTCTCCTTGATGAGGAGTCCCCCTGCTTCCGCCTGCCTGCCCACTTACGCTCTCCATTGTAATTTCTCCACCATTCTCCCCACCCTGTTCACAGTGCATTTGTCAGTTCCATTTTCAACTCAGCAGACAATTTGCTGAAAACTTGTACTAGGCCAGGTATGCTGGGAGGGAAGCAGCCAGGGCCTGTCATGCTTCCATGGGTTCTCCAGAATCCCTTCTTTTGTATGGTCATTCTGAATCAGGTGCCAGGAGTGTACACACGCATGCTCGTAGATGCACACCAGCTCTAGGCAGGCTGGAAAGGACCTGTGGTGTTTTCTCTCCCACTCTTCTCTCAGTGCCCTTCCTTGGGGCTGGTGTGGCCAGACACCATTCATTATTGAGGCCAAACCACAGCGTTCACCATCATTATCCTCCCCGACCCAGACAGCATGCCCTCTTGCTCCCTTCCCTCTTTACTCTCCAAATCTGCCCTCAGCAGCAACTCTGGAGGTGGTCTGTTGAACAATATGTCAATGTGTGGGTGAATCTGCGATTTCCACTTCTGTTTTGCTGTGTTTACAGGGGGGCTTCTTTAATCAGAATCACTACGCCCCAGCCAGCCTCTGGGGCTCCAGTTTAGTGGGTCTGAGGGGGCCCCTGGCAATCTGTGTTTTGAACCAATACTCCAGGAAGTCCCCTGCACTCCAGTACACACTCGTGCATTGTCTTCTCAGTCACATATCGTGGCCGCTCCCTGCCCTGCACAATCACAGAACCCCGTGATTTTCATGGGCATTGTGTGGCTCCCTGTGCAGCTGTGTACCTTGACTACAGAATAATCTTTAATTGTGTTTTTAAAATCTCTTTTGTCAGCGTCACTAAGGAGAAGGATCACTTGTGTTACCCTGTCTTTGACCTGAAACTTATCTAGGACAGATGGAGATGTAAGTGGAAGGCACTAGATGCTGTTGCTCCTGAAACCAGCAGAGCCTGTCCCAGCCCTGGAGAGAGTCACTCCAAACTGCCAGCAGCTGAAACCCTAGAGGCTGTGGGCCTTGGTGTGGAACAGAGCTTGAGGACTGCTCGCTCACCACCACCCTCACTCTTCTGCTTTACTGGGGCTGCTCCCAGGACTTGATGTACCCTTTTCCTTGTTACCAACTTTCATTGTATTATTCTTATTACTAAGGTAACAAATGCTTGTTGTAGAAAACTTGGAAAATAAAGCAAAAAAAAAGGTAACTACCAATCAGATATAACCAGTTAACACTTGGTAAATCCTTCCAGTCTTTTTAATATGTATGATTTTTACATACTTTTTTTAGGAACAAAAGCTGGTGTACAGAGCATTTGCTGTTCTGTAACTTTTTTTCACTGTATTCTGGACATTTCCCCATGTCACTCAGCACCCCTTCGCCCATCACAGAATGGCTGCACAGACGCATAGGTTTTATTGAGCCTTTCTTCAGATGGTGTGCAGTTCATTTGTGTCTAGCTCCCTCCTGTTTTAAACCATGCTGAGTTAAACAACTTTGTAGATAAACCTTCACCACATCCTTGTGATTATTAGAATACATTCTTAGAAACTGACTAGCTAAGACAAAGGGATGTACATTTTTAAGTTCTTTGCTGCCATACCAAATGCCCTACAGAAAGTTTTTTCCAGTTTGTGCAGCTTATAAAAGTGTTCACATCCTTTCCGCTACCCAGTATTTCTTTGACTCAACTAGCTATAAAACATTGTTTATTCTTAAAATAAATAAAATGAAAACTATTCATCATCAAGTTGCTTTTATGTTTGGGTAAAAAGCTTCCTTTTCTGTGTTTTTTTTTTTTTAATTGTGGTTGTTGTTTTTTTTTAATTTTATTTCTTTCTTTATTTATTTTTGACAGAGAGAGAGAGACAGAGAGAGAGACAGACAGACAGACAGAGAGAGAACTGAACTGGGGGAGCTCCCAGTTCAGCATATGGGTCCGCACGGGCCGGGGCCGGGATTCGATCCCTGGTCCCCGGCGCTGCAAAGTGAGCGCTTAACCCACTGAGCCATCCCGGCTTCCCCCCCTTTTCTGTGTTTTTATCTGTGCCAAAGATCATAAGCATTAGTGGGTGGCACGTCTGTTGTACATGCTTGCCTTGGGCCTGCAGAACTTGCTGGATATTTTTATGCTGTATTTGACTCACAGATGAAGGAAGCCAGCACCTGGCCCAGACAGGTGCTGCGGCTGCCCCCTGCTGGCTCCGCGGTGCAGTGTTGGCTGAGAGGGCATAGCTAGGCTCCTGCTGTTCTTTTCTGAACATCAGCCCTCCCGCTTCCCATCATCACCGCCCCATTCTAGTATTTTCAGCTTGAAAGGACCAGGGGTGAGAAATTTTTAAACCATGGTATTCTGGGTGACTGCAGAGGCTGTTAATACTTGGAGAGGCTCCCTTGCATTGTGTTCATCTGTGAGTGAGAAGTGTGGCTATGACAGAGAAGCACACTGCTGTCTGTAGAGGGGAGGGGACTCTGAAGGCAAGGAATTCAAGCAAAGCATACATCAGGTACCTGTGATCTCCTGAGGTGATGACTTTGAAAGCTGGCATCGAGGGGCTGTGTTTATTCTAAAGAAAGAGTGAGATGCATGCACACATAGTTACACTTCAGGTGTCCTGGTGTCACCGGGCTGGCAAAATGTCAGTTGTCTGGCAGGAATGGAACCCACATGTGACCATTAAAGAAGAGGGGATCTGAGCAGGAAAAACAGATGTCTGGAAGCCTAATCTCTTTTTTCTTTAGGAAGCCTCTTAGAACTGGATGCTCTTGACTTCAATAGTGCTGACAAGCTTTCTAAACTCAGCAGATTCGCAATGGTCCATTAGCTGGACATGACCTCTACCCATAGGAACAGCAGATAGATGGAGACCAGTGGGGCATGACCTCTGGCAAAGAGGAAGGAATAGCTCAAGAAGTTAAAAAGGCCCTGATGTTGGGGTCATTGAGTGGAAGGGCAGAAGTTTCACATCCCAGAGGTCTCCAAGAGTGTCATTGCGCAATGACTGTGAATCCTGCTGGGTCAAATCTCTTGTTAGGGAGTCCTCAATACTAAAGGATCAAAGAGAGAAGAAGTCGGAAATCATGAAACAGAGTTAACTTCCTTGATCTAGGCAGAGACACCTCTGGGCCAAATTTCCACAAAAAATACATGGACAAAACTAATCTTCTCTTTCTCCAGTGCTTTCTTTCTATCTTTCACATTTAAGCCTTTGATTGATCTGGTTTTGATTTTTGTAGCTGGTGTGAGGTAGGGATCCTATTTCATGTGTTTCTTTGTGGAGAACCTGTGGTGCCAACACCATTTATCAATGGCCCATTGTAAAGAAGAATTTTCTGAGTTCCCCTACTGCTCACACAGAATACTTCTGATGCCAGTTGTGTGGATGTTTTTCACACACCAAGCAGTTCTCCAATTCTCTGTGGGCACCAATTGGTGTTCTCCAGTTCTATGCAATTCTGACAGTAGCCAGAGTTAGCACAGCCCTGACAGGTTAAGGGCTCAGTTCCACAAGACTGCCCTCCACTTCAGACACCAATCACAAATAGTGGGTCCTCGGGTTACCTGCAACTTCTGCTCCACTTGGCTGCAAATTAGAGGTTCCCATGATCCCCTCCTTGGGTTCGATAATAATTCAGTAGAGCAGCTCATAGAAACCAGGAGAACAGTTTACTTACTATTGCCAATTAATACGAAGGGTATTTTAAAGCAGTGGTCCACAACCTTTTTGGCACCAAGGACTGGTTTCATGGAACACTTTTTCCACGGACCAGAGTGGGAGTGTGTGGGGGGGGTGATTTTGTGGTGAATCGAGCTCATTACATTTATTGTGCACTTTATTTCTATTATTGTTACATTGTAATATATAATGAAATAATTATACAACTCACCATAATGCAGAATCAGTGGGAGCCCTAGACAGTCCCATCCAGGGATGATGGGAGACAGTGACACCCGAGGTCTGTGGCTTATGTCCAGTTCACTCCATAATCTCATTTTGGTTGCTGACGCTACAGAAAACTGCTTCACGAAGAGAGCATGTTGGAAATAGAAGAAGGCTTTTCAGTACTTTTGTGGCAATCTCAGGATATTCTGCCTTGACTTTAATCCAGAACATTTAGAAATTTGAAGTTCTCTCAAGCATACTTTAAAAAAAAATTTTATTTGTTTTTTTTTTGGCAGAAAGACAGACAGAGAGAGACAGAGGAAGGGGAAGGGCCCAGAGTAGTCTCCATAGTCGTATGTCATTAGTTTTCTGTATAGTTTCATTCCACAGATGGGCACAGGGCTGGAACCAGGCTGGGGGTGTCCCACATGGGCCCCAGCAAGGACTGAACTGGGGGCACACCCCAGTTCAGCATATGGGTCTGTACAGGCTGGGGCTTGGATTTGATCCTTGGACCCCAGGGCTACAAAGTGACTGCTCAACCCGTTGAGCCATCCTGGCTTCCCCTCGAACTTTTAAGGCCACCATCATTTGTGGTTTCAAGCAGTTGATCCTCTTCTAGCATGGACAAAGTCAATTCACCTGACTTCTTCACAAATGGATCACAGATTCATTCCTTCCCAGTTCAAGGTTCTTTGGTGGTTGGGAAGTAATGCTTAAACTCTTGAAAGCTGAGATAGGTGATCATGCACCAGCTGGAAGAAAGAAGGCCCTGGCTCTGTCTCTTTCAAAATCTCTGCTAATGTTCATCCGTATTTGAAGGCACTCCCCAGCACTAGCATCACCACCTCAGCTCCACCTCAGATCATCAGGCATTAGGTTCTCATAAGAAGAGCACAACCTAGATCCCTCACATGCATAGTTTATAATAGGGTTCATGCTTCTATGAGAGAATCTAATGCTGTCGCTGATCACAGGAGGAGTGGCTCAGGTGGTAATAAGAGCGATGGGAAGCAGCTGTAAATACAGATGAAGCTTCACTGGCTCACCCACTGCTCACCGCCTGCTGTGCTGCCTGGTTCCTAACAGGCCACGGACTGATACCGGGGGTTGGGGACCCCTGCTTTAAAGAATACAAGTGAACAGTCAGATGAAGAGATACATAGGGTGAGGATTCAAAGGGTTCTAGCACAAGATTTGGAGGTGCCCCACACTCATGGCACGTGGATGTATTCACCAACCTGGAAGCTCTTCAAACTCTATATTTTGGGGGTTTTTGTAGAGGCCTTATCACATAAACATGATCAGTTATTAACTCAATTTGTAGCCCTTCTCTGCTTTCCAGAGACTGGGAAGCAAGGCTGACAGTTTCAAGCTTATCCTGGCTCGGTTTGTCTGGTGACCAGCCCTCATCCAGGATCCCACCAAGAATCTCCTCATTAAAACAAAAGACACTTTGTCACCCAGGAAATTTCAAGGGATTTAGGAGCTCTGTATCAGACATTCCTATCAGGAAATGACAAGGATTTTGGGAGCTCTGTGTTAGGAACTGGATCAAACAAAGTCCAAATATTAGTAGAAACCAAGAGTAGAAATCAATATATATATTTATTATTTCACATCTGTCTTACACACACACACACCACCTGCAATGTTCCTTCTTACTTTAAGCATGCCTGGGTCTATTTCTGGGCTCCCTATTCCATTCCATTGGCCCATTTGTCTTTCTCTCATTCCAGTACTGTACTCATTATAGCTTTATAATTATTGTTGATAATTGTAGCACAAATTTTCCCACCTTATTCTTACCATCCAAATTTCAATTAGTGTATTTTTTTATTTATAGACGTCCTGTATAGTTCTTCTAATTTCTGCTTGGTCATTCTTTGTAATGTCTTTCCCTGTTCATATTTTTAAGGCTCTCTTCTTTCTTAAACTCAATATTTCATAATCTGTGATAAAGCCCATATCTGAAATCTTTGTGAGTCTGAGTCCTCTGTCTGCTGTTTTTGCTGGTTCTGGCTCATGTTGCCTTGCTTCCTTATATGTTATGATTTTTAGAAAATGATGACATTATAATTATTTTCCTTGGAACTTTATTTCGGGAATTCTTTAAGACCTGATTTGAAGTTGCTTTCCTACAAAGCGGATTTGAATTTCCTGCTAACCCAGGCACACTTTAAATTAAATGTCTGGCCGGAGAGTTTTCTACCTGCCCTGGTATCGGCAGACCCACAGGAGGGTCATTTGTGGATTCAGTCTGACCTGAGGTGGAACCCTCACTCTGTCACTTACTGTGTGACCTCAAGCAAGTTATTTAATCTCTTTGCCTGTGCCATCATCTGTGAAACAGCAATAATAACCACCTACTACCTAAGGCTATTGCAAAGGTGAAATGGGATAATGTGTATAAATAAAGGACTTACATGGGGTTCTTTCGTACAGTTGGTAGGCAGTGAATGTCATTCTCTTCTCCTGAGAACAGCCCCCCTGCGCCTGCCCCAGCCAGTGGGGGTCCTAGTGGCAGCCCCCAGCCTCAGTGCAGTCACTCACCTGTAGGCTCTGAGTTAGAGTGGGAGCCAGGAGCTTTGACCGCACTCCTGTGGCTCATTTTGCCTTCTGCTTTGAGATGGCTGCGTTTCCTAAAACCTTTGAGAGATATTCCTCCCTGCCTCTGCCTTGACCGCTGTCTGGAGTTGTCTTGGAGGCCACCTAGGGATGGGTAACAAGAAAAATGACATTTAACAGAATTGCTTTCTTCCTCCTATACTGTGGGGGTTGTTTTGTTTTTGTTCAGTGGTTATAGCTTTTTTGTTTGTTTTTAATATTCTTTGTAACTGTATGGTGGAACATTAATAACAATACATTGAAAGTGTTTATAATTTTAATCATAGGAATATATACTGATTATAATATTGTGAAATAAACAGTTGTATGTTGGCATATAAATATTTTAAATCCTTTGGATAACAAAAATATAAAAAAATTAATAACATGAACTCAACTATATTGAGAAACATGGGGAAGAGGAAGCTGGATGGAAATGTGTCTAGCTGTCCATAGTGGTTACTTTTTTTTTTAAAGATTTATTGTTTTCAATGTGGTTTCATTCCACACAGGTGGGCGGGGGCCGCGCATTGTGGGAACTGGGCTGGGGGCCTCCCACATGGGAGGCACGCTCTGCCTAGAGCCAGGGGCTGAACCTGGGGGTGAGAACCGAACTGAGGGCCTCCCGCATGGGAAGCACACCCCAGTTCAGCATATGGGTCCACATGGATTGGGGCCGGGATTTGACCTGGTCCCCAGGACTGCAAGGCTTCCCTTACAGTGGTTACTTTTGAATGATGGAATTCTTGAGTAATATTTTTCCATGGTGGCACCATGGTATAGACCAGGGGTGTCAAACTGGCGGCCCGTGGGCCACATGCGGCCCCCGAGGTAATTTTTTGTGGCCCACGATGCTCTGAAATAAAATAAAAATAGAAAAAATTGTTATGAAGAAAATAGCGCTTAGGGGAGATTGAGGCAGTACCGTACACACAATTCCCTTGTTAACCCTTTAACTACTGAAGACGAGTATACATGTGGCCCAGTGCCTTTCCTGGGGGCCTGTGGGCGTGTATAAACACGCTGACTCAGTTCCGGCAACGTTTGTAAATGTGATGTGGCCCGCGTGAATCTTGCCTGTTGCACCAAATGGTCTGTGTTTTAATTGAGTTTGACACTCTGGTATAGACAGTGGTCAGAAGGTGGCTTTTGGAGTCAGAAACTCTTGCATTAAATTGGTACCTGTGTGGCCTTAGACAGATGACAAACTCTTTAGGTCTTAGCTTTTCCATTGTTGGGCTGTTTTGAGGATCACATGAATAATGGGTCTAAAGTGCTTGGCCTGTGATCTCACACAAGCTAGTTCTGTAAATGGTAGCAGTTATTTTTACATATCTACATTCTTTCTATTTTTTATACTGAACATATACTACATTATAATCAAAGAAAAGAGGACAGTTAAAACTTAATAGCAGCAACAACAACAAAGGCTTTGCTGATAAAAGTATTTTATGTCCCCAGGTGGGGTGTGTGCAGTGTTCAGACTGTTTCCTGACTCTGAGAATGGGTCCATGGACCTAAATACTTAGGGACCACTGGCCTAGTGGGGCAGGGGCCAGGTGGAGGCCCGGGGCCGGGGGTGAGCATATGGTCCAGGCCTGGGGAGGGGAGGGTCTGGGAAGAGGGTGAGCGGCAGCCCTGGCTTTAGAGATGCTGAGCCTCTCCCTTCTGTCCTGCCCAGGACGCAATGAGCCCCTGAAGAAGGAGCGCCTGAAGTGGAAGAGTGACTACCCCATGACCGATGGGCAGCTGCGGAGCAAGCGGGATGAGTTCTGGGACACGGCACCTGCCTTCGAGGGCCGCAAGGAGATCTGGGATGCCCTCAAGGCCGCCGCCTACGCAGCTGAGGCCAATGACCATGAGCTGGCTCAGGCCATACTGGATGGAGCCAGCATCACCCTGCCTCATGGTGAGTGGCCAGGCAGGGGCTTGATCCCTGCCGGAGCCAGGGGCCATCAGTGCTGCTTAGGATGGAGGAGTTGGTGGCCAGCCCCATGTCTGTCAGGAGTTGCTATCCAAGCTGCTGGGTGGTGGGTGTAGCTATTCGCTTATTTAAGCAGCCCTTATGAGCATGGACCAGGAGTAAGGACAAAGAAAAATGAGATGTAGTCCTTGTTTGCCTATGAAGGGATGGAAAGGCACCAACAAACCTCAGTGCACTGTGATGAGAGCAGGCTAAGGATTGCTCAGGGTGCTTTGGGATCCCAGAATACCTGAGCTACCAACTTCCTGTTGGATGCTTATTAGATGCTGGGCACTGAACTGTAATAGTAGCTTCTGCTGCGTTACTTCATTTACATTCATAGCAGCCCTGATGGGGCTGTGTAAAGCAGAGGTTAGCTGTGAAACTGGAGTTGTAGGCCTGGGCCTAACCTGAGTGTCTGTTTCCTTGCTGTGTGACCTTGAGCAAAGAGCTTCTCGAGTTTAAAGCCTCAGTGACTTACAACTGTAAAGTGGGCACACCTACCTCATAGGGTGGTTGTTAGGGTCCAACAACATACTTAGTCCAGTCCTAGTACTTACTAGGTGCTCAAGGCACAGTGAATATATTTCTGCATGTACTGCACTGTACAAGTAGGCAAACTGAGGCCCACTAGGGTATAAGCCATGAAGAACAGAGCCTGTGGCATTTCCTTCATCCTTGTAACCCCAGCACCTAGCACATATGCTCAGGAAAGAGCTGTTGAATGAACAAATGGAAAGTTAAGTAATATGCCAAGTTGAACGAGCCAGTACCGGGGGAAGTCAGCTCAGGTCTTCCTGACTCTCCCTGGAGCTCCTCCCAGCTCTCCCAGAGGCACTTGACTGTAAGATGCATTTGGGACTGCACAGTGGCCACGACAGATGTATTAGTATGCTTGGGCTGCTGTAATGAAATACCACAAACTGGCTGGCTTTTTAAACAACAGAAATTTATTTCTCACAGTTCTAGAGGCTGGGAACCCTAAGATCAAGATGCCGCTTGAGTTGGCTTGGGGTGAGAGCTCCCTTCCTGGCTTACAGACAGCTGCCAGCTTGCTGTGTCTTCACATGGCAAAGAAAGAGAGGGAACAGCCAAGAACTGGTGTCTTTCTTTTTTTTTAATAGGGACACTAATTCTTTCAGATCAGGGCCCTACCCATACAGCCTCATTTAACTTTAATTACCCCCATGTAGGCCCCTGTCTCCAAAAGCCATGACATTGGGGGTGAGGGCTTCAACGTCTGAATGCTGTGGGGACACAGTTCGGTCTGCAAGCAGATGATCCTGACTCCCCTGTCGTTCCTGCAGGCACCCTCTGTGAGTGCTACGACGAGCTTGGCAATCGCTACCAGCTGCCCATCTACTGCCTGTCGCCACCTGTGAACCTGCTGCTGGAGCACACGGAGGAGGAGAGCCTGGAGCCCCCCGAGCCCACACCCAGCGTGCGGCGTGAGTTCCCGCTGAAGGTGCGCCTCTCCACGGGCAAGGACGTGAGGCTCAGCGCCAGCCTGCCCGACACGGTGGGGCAGCTCAAGAGGCAGCTGCATGCCCAGGAGGGCATCGAGCCGTCCTGGCAGCGATGGTTCTTTTCCGGGAAGCTGCTCACAGACCGCACGCGGCTCCAGGAAACCAAGATCCAGAAAGATTTTGTCATCCAGGTCATCGTCAACCAGCCCCCGCCACCCCAGGACTGATGAGCCCATGAACCCCTGGGGAGAGAGGCGGGGGGGGGTGTCTCTGCAGGGCTGAGAGGCCTCCGGACTGGAGCACCAGGCCCCCCACCCCCCTCCTCGCTGCTGCCTTCTTCAGGGGTGCCTCCCGCCGTATGGCTGCTGATGAGCTGTGAAGGGACCCTGCCTCCCAGGAACGTCGTGGGCCGCCGGTGCCCGGCACCCAGGAAGTAGTGCCGCCACATGGGCCTTGCCAGCCTTGTCAGAGGGGAGATGAGCTGGAGCCCTCCACCCCGCCCCTCTTCACGGCAGGCTCCAGCCATGAGGGCCAGCCCAGAGGCCCCTGGAGCCCAGACGCGTCACCTGGTACTGCCAGCCATGCTCACTCCAGTTTCTGCTCAGGGTCTGAAGCAGCTGCTCTCTCCTTCCCTGGCCCTCACCCCCTGACTGCCCTGGGCACATTGCAAGTCCCCTGGAGGGGAGGGGACCACTCGTGAGCCCCCGGGGCAGGGAGCCTGAGGCCGGCCTCTGCCTCTCCCTGCCTCCAGCACAATTGGCAGAGAGGTGGCGTTTGGCTGGAGGGCTAGGCTGCTGTGGCGGGGGTCTGCACAGGGCCATCTGGCTGTCACCCAAGTGACGGGGAGTCTGCAGCCAGTCATGGCCCCACAGCGGGTCCCTGTGTACAGACATATCTGCATATTTATCAATAAAGCCTTTTGCTCCTTCCTTCTGCCCTGTCTGGCTTTGACTTTGGGCTCCCCTGCAGCTCCGTGAGCCCCGGAGCCAGTTCTGGTGTGGGAGTGGCAGAGGGTACAGTGAAGCAGGCCTTGAACTGCTGCTAGTGTTTGGGTCCTCTGGAGAAACCACTTCTGAACCCACGTTGCTTGTCTTTAAAGTGGGTGTGATGCCACCTGCCCTGTTCCCGCCCTCAGTTGCGGGGAGGATTAAATGGGGTAACAGATGGGAAGAAGGCAGAGTCTTGGGAAGGTGGTGATTGTTCCCTGTGGTCAGCTGCTGCAGTAAGAGGGCGCCGACTTCCATCGGCAGCCCCTGAGCCTGGCTCTCAGGACCGGGATGTGTGTGCAAATCCTGGAAATGCAGCCGGGGTGATGTTCAAACAAAACCTCAAATTTAGACTCTGAGCACGCGTCAGCTCGCCAGCAAGGGAGCCAGAGAGAAAGAGAAGCCATTCGTGTGCTGCTTTAGGGGACAGTGTGCATACAAGCAGAGAGGGGAATGCCTAGATAAGGCTGCTTAGCTAAGGGCAGACCATGTGAGTGTTCCAGAACCACAGAGCTGTGGTGTCTATGGTTCACTGGCAGGTTAAAGCTGGGTCACAGTGACCCAATGCTGGCTCCCACAATGCCTGGTGTGGGATTGAGCAAATTCAGGTCTGTTTTCTCCAGCTGGGAGTATTTTTCTTTCTCAGTGAGCATGGCTGGCCCCCGGTCAGGGTGTCCTGACAGGGAAGTGGGAGGAAAGGATGATCAGTTGGACCTGGTGTCCTTGTCAGCTGGGCTTGGCTCTGCCATTTAGCTCTTTCCCTGGCTTCCTGAGACCCCCCTTGAAGCAAGAGGCCCCTGAAACTGACAGATAGATGGGTGAGGTTTGCCAGGGACTAGGACATGCAGCCAAATGCAGGCATGCTTTGCTAGAGGGTGCTGTAAGGCCCGAGAGGGAACGGCCTGCATGAGCCCTGGGCAAAGAGGGAGGCAGCTGCCCTTCCCTCCCTGCCCCCGACCCGGCCACCACCGTCCTGACACTCCAATCCAGACAAGGCAGTCTGCCCTCTCCAGAGGCAGCAAGGCCCTTCACAGGACAGCCTGGGGACACAGGCCTGTTTCGGGCTCTCACACTTGGCTTTCAGGCCCCCTTGCTAATACTGGCTGAGCACGGTTTCCAGGCATCCAGCAGGTGGCACTGCCATCAGGGCTGTTAGGGACGGCCCGCGGGTGCTCCATGCTGCCCAGCTGCCCTGGCTAAGGACCAGCTGGGCCCAAGGACTGAGGACTGAGGCTGGGCAGCCTCCTTCCTGCAGCCCCTGCTCTCAGAGTGCCGTGCCTTCCAGCTCCAATAGGCTAGGAGTTCGGCGGGGGGGGGGGGTTCCCCCTGCTCCCTGGGGGCTGCTCCGGGTGAGGGTGACAGGTGGGGGAGGCAGGTGGAGAATTGGGCTGGTGAGCTCATGGCAAAGGCACCCAGCAGGGCGGGGTCGGTGCCCCAGTCTATAAAGCCCCCATGGCCCTGTGACCCGCAGAGGCAGGTTACGGACAGCACCATGGCGGGCTCCGAGGCTGTGCAGAGGGCCACGGCGCTTATTGAGCAGCGGCTGGCGCAGGAAGAGGAGAATGAGGTATGGGCAGGGGTGTGGGGGCCCGACGGGGCTCTGAGGAGATCCAGCTCTGCTGTCAAGGGAAAGAAGCCTGGCTACCACCAGTGTGATAGGAGGGAGGACAGTTGTCCCCAGGGGCCCAGCTGGCTTCCTTCAGGCCACAGGGTGCTCCTGGCGAAGGGGGTTTTGGGTGATTGGAAACTGAGGCCTCAGCCCCGAGAACTGAGGGACATTGAGGTGAGCGAGCCACACTGGGATCCCCAAGACACTGGCCACCCACGTGGGCCCCGAGGAGACAGGCTTGGCTGCACAGAGTGAGACAGCGAGGGCCCTGCGGGGATTGCGGGAATGTGGGGCCCTGAGGTCCCCCAGCTGCTGTCTGGGGGGCTGGGGCTGGAGTAACTCCAGTGTTTGGCCATGGGAGAAGAATAACACCTGGAAGCAAGGAGAGGCGGGGATGCTGGGAAAGGAAGCATGGCTTTCCCCAGGACTGCCAGCCACATGGCGGGGAGGGCTTTAGCGCATGGGGCTCTGGGCAATGGCATTTTCTCTGGAATAAAGAAGAGGGGGAGGAGCGTGCAAGCTTGTCCTACTCTTCGTTTTATTTAAACTCGTGCTTGACCTAGAGTGCTCTGCCAAGTGCTCAGTGCTGTGAGGAATGAGAGGCCGACCCCTGCCTGCTTTTCACCAACCTCGCATTTATTTGAGCCAACCTCTGTCAGGGGCACTGTGAACTAAGAGACAGGGCAGGGTTAAGAAGTGGTGGCAGGGAAGCCAGGATGGCTCAGCGGGTTAAGCGCTCACTTTGCAGCCCCGCGGATTGAGGATTGAATCCCGGCCCCGGCCTATGCGGACCCATATGCTGAACTGGGGAGTGCCTGCCATGCAGGAGGCCCCCAGCCCAGTTCCCGCCCTGCGTGCCCCCCCCCCCCACTTGTGTGGAATGAGACCATGTCGAAAACTGATGACATACAACTGTGGAGTCTGCTGTGGGCCCTCCCCCTTCTCTCTTAACTCTCTCTGTCTCTGTCTCCCTCTGTCTCTGTCAAAAACAAAATAAATCTTTTTTTTAAGAAATGGTGGCATAGAGGCATGAAGTCTGAAGTGAAGGAGAACTAAGGGTGGGTGAGTGGGTGAGCCCTCAAGGACTTCTCTGTAGATGGGATGGCATTTGAGCTGGGCCTTCAAGGCAGGTGAGTGGTGATTAGGGGTGGGCAGGTTGGGGAAATGGCAAGCGCTGAAGTTTAGGTGAGTGAAGGGGTGACTGCTATGAGAAAATCTGGTAGCAGGGGCTAAGGCTGGACAGGGAGGCAGAGAGGGCCAATGTGAAAGATATTTATTCTGTGGGCAATGGGTAGCTGCTAAATGTGGTTGAGTGAGGTAGGGTGGTGCCATCTGACCCGAGAAGGACTTGTTGGAGTGGGAAAGACTAGCCTTAATAGGAATGGGAAGGAGATAAATCATCTGAGAGGTAGACACCATTCAGAAAAGGAGGAGTGACTGGAGAGGGTGGGGAAGAGGGAAGAGATGCGGACTAGGGAAGGGAGGGCAGGCTTGTGGGGGAAGAGCTGGGCCTGAGCCTGCTGAGTCTTGGTGGATGCATCCCTGGATCTCCAGGAATGCCACTTCTCACTCCCCCAAGGGCATGTGCACCCGTGTTGGGCAGGTGAGTCATGCCACAGTGCCATTTTTGGAGTGCTGGACGCAGAAACCTTCAGCAAGGGGACAGGAAGCAGTCCCCATTCATTCACCCCTCCAACAAATACAGCAGTGGGGCTCTCAGGACCCTGGGTGTCCATTGAGCCAGTCTTCCCATCGAGTACCTCCAAGTGCCAGGCACTATCTTAAGTATTGTACAGACATACTCCCATTGAATCTGTACAACCATTTACGAGTGGAAGTTACGTTGTATTTCACCAACTAGCATCCAATGCAATAAGCAATTATTGAGCACCTACTGTATGCTAGCCCACAAAGACAGGTCTGAAGCCAGGAGGTCATAGGGTCTAGGTAAGATGTGAATGGGCATTTGAGTACCCAGTTGTTCTTGCCAGCACCCAACCCTGCAGGGTCCTCAGAGGAGAGCCTCTGTCCAGCTTGCACCCCCTTCTTGGGGTACAAGAGGAAAGAGGCTCCTGGAGACCCGTCCAGGGGATGGGGCACTGTTGTGGGAGCTTATTGGGTCAGGACATCACTGAGAACTTAGGGATGGGCAGAGATACTGAGCCCTCTTGCCATCTATTCATTCACTCATTCAGTTATTCTAACATTCACTGAGCACCTACTCTATGTTAGGCCCTCTTATAGGTGTTGAGGATATTAAGATAATTAAGACTCAAGCGCACCCTCTGGCTGCTCCAGGGGGAACATGTAACAGTAGCTGTAACCTAGGTTATTCCTTGTCCCTGGGAGAAGAGGCAGTGTTTCAAGTGAGGCTAACACTGGGGAGACCTCAAACCATGTAAGCCCAATATGGAAGAGAGAAGACAGTGGATACGAGGGCCTCCCAAATGAAGACCTGGGCAACCAGCCCTTAAAACCACCCCAGAAGAGTGTAACACTGGAGCTCAGTGGGGAATACAGATCTCTGTAAGGATGGCCATTCCTCCCCAGCCACCCTCTTGATCAGCACCTCAAACCCAGGCGAATGTTCTTGGTGCATTGGGGCTTCAGAGATAGGGGTGCCGGCTCTTCACAAAGAGTGATTTCCTTTAGATACAGGGGTCTCCAAACTACAGCCCACGGGCCGCATTCGGCTCACAAGGCCCTCTCATCCGACCCGTGGAGACCTTTTTTCTGAATAAAATAATATTAAATAAATAATTAAAAACAACATCTATGTTTTGATTCTTTTTTATTTGGACCTCGAGTGTGTAATCGGCCCCCAAACTGCTGTTTGATAGTTAATGCGGCCCATGGGCTGAAAAGTTTGGAGACCCCTGCTTAGAAGAGAGAGGAGGCCGTGAGGAAGTAGTCCAGGCAAGTAGGAGCTACAGATGAGAGGAGACTTGGAAGAAGTGTCACCCATATTTTTACAATGAGAATAAGGTTAGTACTTAAGCGTCCCTTGAAGCAGAAAGCTGAGGACCTGTGGCTCCCAATCACTTAGGTTCCTTGAGTGCAACAGTTCCCACATTCCAGGAGTTCCCAGATCAGTAAAACCTTGAGAGAAAAAAGTTAGTATCTGACATAAAGTTGCCAAATGTTTGTATTGCCAAATAAGCCATTTAAAAAATAGCTATCAATAGAAAAAGAAAACAAACTATTATCTCATCAAATATTTCATCAAAGTAGATTCTTAATGCCAAAAAAGTTAAAAAAAGATCATCTTGGTGCTCGAAAAAGTGAATGTATTTAATTTTATGAAAACTCATTCTAGTAGCTTTTCATTTGATTTTGCTGGGGACTCAGGATAGTCAGTGGGTCAGTATTTGGGCTGGGGTTGGGGTCAAGGTGCAGAACTGGAACTCACCCCCTTTTGAGGGCCTCTCCAGGAGCCCAGCTCTGGCCAGGGGCCCTCCAGGATCAGCCAGGAGGCGGACAGAGCAAGGGCTCTGAGGTCACAGGAGAAGGTCCCTGAAGGGGGTCCGTGAAGTGGTTGGGGGAGAGGCTACCTGCCTCCCCAGATGCTACAGACAAGCCCCAGAGCGTGTCCTCTCCTCGGCTCACCAGAAACTCCGCGGGTCTGCCCGCCAGAAGCTGCCCATGGACATGCTGGTGTTGGAGCATGAGAAGCACCACGGGGCTCCGAGTCTGGCCTTACAAAAGGTGAAGGTAAGTGTGAGGAGAATCCAATGTCCACACTCCAGGGACAGGACAGGCAGCTATGGCCTTGCTCCTCCTAGTGCGGGCCTCAAACCAGCAGCTCAGCACCCGCTGGCCTCACATTCGCAAGGCAGCCTCTCTGCCACCCCAGAACTGCACAGATCCCAGAATCTGGACAGATTTCTGGGAAGCCCCAGTGTTGGGACAGACATATGAAGGGACAGAGGGAGGCTGGGTCTGCCAATAGGAGACAACACCCTGTTGGCAAGAGAAAACCAGTTTCCAGACCACTGTGTGGAGGATGATCCCACAGGCTGTGTGTCTCAGAGGGTATCCACCGAGCCATGAGGGAAGTTACCTCTGGGAGAGAAGGGCTTTCTCTTTAAAGCTTTATTGCTTCTGTATTACTTATACTTTTAATGTTAATCATGTATTACTTTTATGGTCACACATACACAGATGGAATTACATGGAGAGCTGAGGGTTCAGACCCTGTTCTGAAGGTCTGCTAAGAATTGCCTCTGAGGTCCCCTCATGCACTCCCCACCCTATGAGGCCTCCCTGGCCGCTGATGGGAGCCATCTGTGTCTGGGTCTCATCTGCTTCTCTAGTCCTGGAAAGGAGAGCTAGACGTGGATTCTTCCCTTCTTGAGAAGCTCTCCCTATTCTCCCCCTCCAGCTTAGCTCAGGGGTCCCCAGTCCCCACCCTGGGGTAGGGGTTGACTGGCTGACCCCATGCAGGGCCAAGAGCGAGTGCGCAAGACATCCCTAGACCTGCGGCGAGAGATCATCGATGTGGGCGGGATCCAGAACCTCATCGAGCTTAGAAAAAAACGGAAGCAGAAGAAACGGGATGCCCTGGCCACCCCACAGGAGCCGCCTACAGAGCCCGAAGAGACAGTAAGCATCGTGGGGAGGACACTTGCATGGGCAGTGGGAGCCAAGGAGGGCCTGGATCCCTGCTGGGGCCCTCCATGATGGCGTTCACACCCTCCAGGCAGGCCCCATCCACGAGGAGACATTCCTGAAGGCCTCGGTCGAGGGGAACATGAAGGTCATTGAGAAGTTCCTGGCTGATGGGGGTTCCCCGGACACCTGTGATCAGGTGATGTTCCCACCTGCACCTGTTTTCGCTTCCCTTTCAGAGTTGTCACCCCCACACCCCGCCTGCTTGTGGGCCTACTTGAGAACAGGCATTGGGTGTCCTTTGGGGGGGGGGGCTCAGATTTGGGATGCCCCCTTCCCCACACAGGAATGTCTCTAAATCCTTAGACCCTTTTCAACTTGAACCACCTCCAGAGTAACAAATGTCATGTGGTTTTTTAGGGGAGAGTGAAGAATGGAATCAAATAAAAACACTCCCAGACCAGGAGTTTGGGGCTCAACTCCCATCTCTACCACTCCCGAGTGATGTGGCCTGTGGCTTGGCTGTCACTTCTCCATGCCTCAGTATCTTCCTCTGTAAAACAGCCTGCTTCCCTCGGAGCATGTTATGGGGACCAGATGGAATATTAGTGCCTCAACAAGTATTTATTTATTGAATGAAAGAAAAAACCATCAAGCACATGCTAGGGCATATTTTTGTGTCATATTGCATAATATCATACTTCCTTTTAAAAATTATTTTTTTATTGTGATAAAATATATATAACATGGACTATGCCATTTCAGCCATTTTAAGTATATAGCTCAATGGTATTGATTACATTTATAATGTTGTACAACCATCACCACTATTTTCAAACTGTTTCCATTACTCATCATACTTCTTTGGGTTTCCCTGAAACAGGTTCTTACTCACTTTGTAGGGTGCTCTCCCGTGTTTATATCCTGGGATTAAGCAAATTAATGGTCATCCCTTCAGCCTGCTTTATTGTAGGCTTAGACTCCAGTCCTTTCTACTCTCTAGATTTTTTTTTTTTTTTTTTTAAGATTTATTGTTTTGAGAGAAGGTGAGAGAGAGAGACATAGAGAAGGGGGAGGGCCCAGAGCAGCCTCCATAGTTGTGCACCATCCGTTTTGACACAGCTTCATTCACACAGGTGGATGTGGGGCTGCACAGGGGCAGGAACTGAACTGGGGGCGGTGGGAGGTGGCACTGCAGTTCAGCATGTGGGCTTTGTACCAGCTGAGCCCAGGGCTGGAACTCAATTCCCAGGCCTCAATCAACCTGTTGAGCTATCCTGACATCCCTATTCTCTAGGCTCTTAATGCCCTTGTTCTAAGCATCTCCTACCCCTGAGCAGTTAGGTACTGGGAGTCCAAAAAAGAAGACAATGGTTGAGAGTAGCTGGGAACAAAGCAGAAAGCTGACTGCTTTGGGAAGAGAAGTTCATTTCTTCCTTGAGTCAGTCATCAGGGTGAATCATCTTGGCCCTGGGCTAGGCTAAGGTGACCAGACGTCCCGCTTTTGGTGGGACAGTCCCGATTTTTAACAATTTGTCCCGCATCCCACAGCATTTTAAAAAAGTCCCGATTTTTGGAAAGAATGCACAACAAGCTAGGGAACGGCGGGAGATAGACCAAATTTTTAATCAAGACCCCCCCCCCCCCACCACCGGTCAATGGTGTCCCGCTTTACCAATGTTAAAATCTGGTCACCTTAGGCTAGGCACTGAGGGGGAATGGAGGCAATAAGACTCAGCCTGCCCTCAAACGCTTTCTCTTGGTGGAGGGTTGTCTGCGCCCCCAGGGCATCTCTGGCTTAGAGGTTTTAAGAAGACACAGCACTTGAGCTACACCTTGAAGGAATAGCAAGAATTCATCAAGCACTCTCAGGAAGTAAGGGCACAATGGGCCTGGCTTGATGTGCTTGGGGGTAGTGAGGAGGTTGGAGTCTCTTGGGCATAGAAAGGCTCCAAAGCTAGTCTGGATAGAACATGAGGAACTGGCAGAACATGGAAGGAATGGGGGCCCAGCATAGAGGTCAGAATCAAGCTTGGGGAGGGACTGGGTCTCAGCTTGCGTGGGGGATGGGCTCAGGCCTGGGGCCAGAGGTCAGGTCAGGACCTGACAAGCTCTCTGGGGACAGTTCCGCCGGACAGCACTGCACCGAGCTTCTCTGGAAGGCCACATGGAGATCCTGGGGAAGCTTCTGGAGAGTGGGGCCACTGTGGACTTTCAGGATCGGGTGAGCAAGAGGGCAAGTATTGGGTGGGAGGCGGGAGATGGGTTCAGCACTAATGGACTCCCTCTGGCTGTGCCAACCTGGCACATAGATAGGCCGCCTCGGGGGACAGTCCTCACTTCTAGTGGGTTGTATGATCTTGGGCACAACCCATCTTCTCCCCAGATCTCCTCTGTAAATCTGATTTGGACTAGATGGGCCCCAAGTGTTCTTATGCTCTGCTCGATCCATTGCATGGGCACTGGAGTGCCCTGTCCCTTCCCTATACCCTTCCCCTGGTTATCTCCCTGCCTGCTTGGCTGGAGTCCTTTCCTCCAGGGCTCTTTCTTCCCTGAAACTCTGCAATTAGACCCCATCCTTCCCTTCTAGCTTGACTGCACAGCCATACACTGGGCCTGCCGCGGGGGCCACTTGGAGGTGGTGAAACTCCTGCAAAGCAGAGGAGCGGACACCAATATGAGGGATAAGGTGAGGCAAATTCACAGATGTCAGGGTGGCTGTGGGTGACGGATGGGAGGCAGAGGGCAGAAAAGCCCAGGAGGGCAGGGAAATAGTGAGCTAGTCTGGTGTCTGGAGTTGCTGCAGAGCCCAGGGATGGGCCCCTTCCATCAATGGCAGGCCCTTGGAGACCACCAGATGGGGATGGCAGCAGGAAGAGCAGAGGACAGGGGAGGAGAACAGACTCACTAGCTTGGGGGCTTTGGGACCTCTCAAAAGATGCAGGATTTGATTATCCATGCAATCCTTCATCTATCTATCTATCTATCTGTCTATCATCATGTACCTATCAATCATCTATCTATCATCTATCAAAACCTACCTACCTACCTACCTACCTATCATCTATCCATTCATCCATCCATTCATCCATCCATCCATTTATATTCATCCAACATTTTTTAATTCATTCATTCCTTTGTATGTGACCTTGGGAAAGTAGCAGTCGCCTCTGAGCCTCTGCTGCTCATCCATGAAATGTCTTGAAGAGTTTGTGTATGGATTAGGTGGGAAAATGTATGTAGATTATTTATTCAGCATAAGGCTAATATTTTATGAGCACTTGCCGTGCCCACCACATGGTCATCTCTCAATAAATGACATCTATTATAATTATTTAAAAAGGGCAGAGGAGTGAGCAGTTGCCACACCGGGTGACAGGGGAATCACAGAAGGCTCCCCAGACGATGTAATGCTTCAGAGGCAGACCACTGGACAGGATGGTGGGAACCGAGAGCATTCCCTGACCCTCCGGGGCTCAGGCCATGGCACTAGGACTTGGGGGAGGGATGAGGTTGGACTTAAGACAGCCGTCCGCCCAGAAGCACCGCAGTGCAGGCCCCCTTACCCAGCACTTCCTGCTTCCTGCCCACGCAGCTGCTGAGTAGCCCTCTGCACGTGGCGGTCCGAACAGGGCACGTGGAGATTGTGGAGCACTTTCTATCGCTGGGCCTGGACATCAATGCCAAAGACCGAGTGAGTGCCTGGGCCCCCCCCCTCCTCACCCCCCCAGCTGCACCATAGAGGTGCAGTCCCTAGGGCTCCCACATGGCCACATGGGTCATGCTGAGTGTCACACTGGCTCTAGGAAGGGGACAGTGCCCTGCATGATGCTGTGAGGCTCAACCGCTACAAAATCACCAAACTGCTGCTACTGCACGGGGCTGACATGATGAGCAAGAACCTGGTGAGTCCACGGCTTTCCTGATGCGGTGAGCAGTGTGCCGCTAGCCCAGGCTCCGTGCTGGGCAAGCGGAGGAAACACAGAGCTGAGCAGCACTCAGCCTGGCTGACCGTGGGGCACTTTCAGAGTGGAGGGTCTCTCTGGGACACTGGGGATTTGGGGCCCACACAGCTTCCCTGCTCTCTCTCCACTTGTCCAGGTCCAGAGTGCAAATTCTGCGCAACAGCCTGGAGGGGTGGTTAGGGGACTTCCCAAAGGCCTCCAAACAGACCAAAGAGAGTCCTAATGTCTAAGCCCAGCAAGGCCAGAATCATGGAGGGACTGAGCCGAAAGGAACCCAAGCACTTGGTTGGCATGAGCATTCCTAGCGTATTGTGTTGGTTCCTGGAGGTCCTTGAGTTCTCTTAGGATCCCATGTCCCCTAGTCCAGCCTCTTCTTCAGGGCCCAGAGCAATCACAAAAGGGAGGAGAATGGGGGATATCCCCCTGACTCACGAAAGGTTAAGAGAATATCG
The DNA here is from genome assembly GCA_004027555.1 of Craseonycteris thonglongyai. Lineage (NCBI taxonomy): Eukaryota > Metazoa > Chordata > Mammalia > Chiroptera > Craseonycteridae > Craseonycteris > Craseonycteris thonglongyai. The sequence continues at coordinate 25,309 of PVKE010005825.1, forward strand.
GAAAGTCAGGATGATATGGGGAGGGTGTAGGTAGATGGGGGCTTCTCAACCTCGGCATTATTGACATTTTGGGCTGTATAATGCTTTGGTGGGGGCGTGTTGGTGCATTGTAGGGTGTTTAAGTAGCATCCCCGGCTTCTACCCAGAATGCCAGTAGTACCCACCACCCTCCACCCCTATTCCCACCCCCTGGATGTGATAACCAAAAGGTCTCCAGACATTTCCAATTGCTCCCTGTTGGAAACCACTGGTAGAGATGGTGGCACCTCCTGGTACAGACTTCTGAACAGTGACAAGATCTCTTGGTTTCCCAGGCAGGAAAGACCCCCACAGACCTGGTGAAGCTGTGGCAAGCTGACACCCGGAGTGCTCTGGAACACCCTGAACTGGAGTCAGAGCAGAATGGACTGGAGGGGGCTGCTGAGAACCGGCCAGGGACCCCCCAGCCTGTGCCAGCCCAGTGAACGCCTGCCCCAGCCCAGCTTGGCACTTGCCCCGTCCCCTGTGTGCAGCTGGAGGGTCATAAGAATAACTCCCAGGCCTGAGCCATTCCTCTGTGTGAGACCCAAGAGCACCCACAAGCTACTGCAATAATAAAAGCCATTTTGCTATGAGTGATATTTGTTTCTATTTGTGTCTGAAATGTTTAGGAATGCAAGAATGAGCCCCTCGAGCCAGCCCTGCAGCTATCTTTTCCTACCGCAGTCTCTTTTCCTTGCTACCCCTCTTCCCAAGTCCCAGCATGCACTCTCCTGGGATCCCTCCTAGTAACTGCTGTCCTGTGGCCAGCAGGGGCCTGTCACGTGGCAGCTTTGGCAAGAGAAGCCTGGTAGGGAAGTGGGGTGGGGCAGCATAGAAACTGGATCACAGGCAGCTTCTCACCCAAACCTGTTCTCCTCCCACAGGGCAGGGTCAGCTCAGCCAGTCAGCTTCTCCAACCAACCACGGAGCTGCCAAGTAGAAGCTGGCAGGTCTCTTGGCGTTGGGGCTGGGAATTGTGGGAGGAGTGCCCAGGCCCCACTGGAGACACCCATTAGTGTCAGGACCTCAGGAACCAGCCTCTGTCTGTCCAGAGGGACATTGGGTCGTGGCATTTCTCCAGCTGCTCCCCAGGAATAGGAGGACCCCCCTCAGGGCAATAGGCCTAGCCTTTCATCCTGGGGACACCCAGCCCTGCCTGCTCCAGGGCCGATAAGTCAGGAGCAGCAAATTTTTAACTAGATACATTGATCATTAACGGGGGTAGGAAGGAGTTCAAACTCATCCTCCCTTAGGGGCAGAGACTAGCTGGGCCTCAGGCCTCCTGTGGAGATGCTGGGCCCCCGAGTCTGGTCCTCTGTGAGGAAGGGGCTGAGCAGAGGCTTGTCTAGGAATGTGTGGGGCTGGGCCTTGGGGGAGGGGAGGAAGGTGGACATTGCAGGCATCTACCCACCTGTGACCACCCCGTTCACTGCCACCGCAGAGGTGGACTATGAAAAACTGGAGGAGAATCTGCACAAACTGGGCACCTTCCCCTTCCGAGGTAAGTAGGCCTGTCCACTTAGGGGCCAGGGGAGATGTGAATGACCTGACTCCTCAGCCAGAGGCAGAGCAGGGTGCACAGACTCTTGAGCTACTCAGTGGGGTACCCCAGGGCCATTTTATTATGGAAGAGGAAAGGGGGTCACTGGCCTGGAGTCAGAAGACAGGTGGGAAACTCCCTGCTGGTTCGTGACCTTGACTAAATCTTTCCTACCTTAGTATCCCCAGCTGTAAACTGCCTAAAGTGCCTTCTTAGCTCCCAGCATTATTGTGGGGATCAAACTAGGTAATGGCTGTGAAAGTCCTCGTCAACCAGGCACTCCGCAGGCGTGGGCAGCCGGGGCGTCGCCCCATGGCAACCTGGCCACAGGCTCACCTCCCTCAAAGCCTTGTTTGCCGTCACTCTTCTGGGGGAAGCCTCCCTCAGCGGAAATGATTCCTGTTCGGGATTCTCTGACTTGTTTCCTCCTTTTACACATGGATCTCCCCTCTCTGCAGCCAGGGACCAGACCATACTTGTGACACTCAACAGGCAACACAAGCACAATAAATGCAGGGAGAAGGTAGAAGAAGTGGCAAATCCTCCCCACCCCCCGTTCTGCCCTGCCCTGCCCACCCTCATCCATTACTCAGGACTGTTCCCTGGGGCAGGACTCTCAAAAGCCCATTTCACAGATGGGAAACTGAGGCTCAGAGTGACACAGCCATTTACCCAAAGTCACTTACCAGTGCGTGTCCTCCCTGAGCTGGGATTTGAACCCCTGTCTGACTGCACAGCCATGCTCAATTTCACTCCACGGCACTGACTGCTGAGCTGCTAGACCAGATGATTTCAACAGAGTCTGGCCGGCACCAGCTATGGGCATAGAGTGGCTCTGACTGAGGCGGTGAGTGGAGCTGGTAAGACCATCGACTCCAGACTCCAATCACAGCTCTGCGACTGACTTCGCTGTGAGTAGTCTCTCTAAACCTCAGTCTCCCTACCTGAGTAATAATGCCCACCTTTCAGGATGGCTGGGAGAAAAATCTGAAAGAGTGCAAGTAAAAGCCTGCGGGAAATGATAGAGCGGCACACTGGAAGGTATTGATTCCGATGATAATGATTAGAATAACAGTACGATTGGCACGGTGGGCAACGTCGCTTTGGAACAGTGACCTCTAATCTGACAGAGACCCCATTCATATCTCACTGCTGAGGTAGTGTGACCCTTCCTCAGAGGACAGTGAATACCCTGTGGACACCCACATTGAGCAGTGACACAAACTCTAAGAAACTTTCTTCTGGGGCTCAGCTCATTGGGACTTAAAGGTCTGGGCTGCGGCCTAGTTCACTTGAAGCAAAGTAAGAAACTTCTTGAATCTCTAGGAGGAGAGAAGACTCTGCTTCACTTTCCAGGTTCAAAGACACCCTAGCACAGGGAGTGGGAAGGGTAGATTTTGCACTTGATTATCTGCCTGCTACCCAGAGAATCCACTGAAACCCCCCCACCCCAGGTTCTTTGGACCCCACTGCCCTCAGAGGGCATGGCAGTGCCCAGGAGCGTGGGCTGAAGTGGATTTGACAAGTCCTGGGTCACACATGCCTGTTAGTACATCTCCCCTGCACCCCACACAGGTGCCTGCTCCCACCTCATCCCTCCCTCTTACCCCCCACACCTGGGGAGGGAGAGGGCAGTGAGCTATGTAAAAAGAGCCCCAAATCTGGACTTAGAAGACTGCAGCGTAAAAATCCTGGTTCTGCCAGTGACTGCAGCCTTGGAGAAATCACCAAACCTCTCTAAGCTCGTTTCCTCATTTTAAAATGAGAGCCCAGGGAAGACGGATGGCTCAGTGGGTTAAGCGCTCACTTTGCAGCCCTGGCGACTGAGGATCAAATCCCGGCCCCAGCCCGTGGGGACCCATATGCTGAACTGGGGAGTGCCCCCAGTTCGGTTCTCACCGGGGTGAGACCCCGGCCCAGTTCCTGCCCTGTGCAGCCCCGCCCATCTGTGGAATGAAACTATGTGGAAAAACCAATGATGTGCAACTATGGAGACTGTTCTGGGCCCTCCCCTTCTCTCTATCTCTGTATCTCTCTCTCTCTGTCAAAAACAATTAAAAAAAAAATAAAAATAAATAAATGAGAACCCAGCCACAGGGTTCAACCCGTTCCTCCAAGGAGCCCAAACACAAGCCCTTGCCACAGAGAACATTGAGCTGGAGGGTCCTGTCACCGCTCCAGGACACAGCCAGAACGCCCACTTAATTCTAAAATCTATGTTTCTCCTGCCCTATCCTGGCCCCGCTTTGCAGCCCGACACTCAGGGGCAGAGGAAAGAAACCTCACATGTCGCACCTCCAGGGTCTCCTGCAACAAGTGTAAGGTCCCCCAAAGAGAAGGCAGCAAGCTAGCTGCCCTTGATGGGTCAGTGAACGGTTAGAGATTGTGCTGGAAAGCATCGTTTGAAACTGGTGCGCTTTTATTTTTTAATTGTTCGTTTGTACTGATTACGTGAATAAAGAGTATTCTGAAGGTTATAACTAGAGCCTGGGGGGAGTTGTTGCAGAGGCGCCATTTGGCCCTGAACTCACTCCTGCAAACAGCCTCAGAGATGAACTTTGAACTGTTATTTCCAAAATGAGGTCACTGGATGGCTGCAGAGCTACTCCAGTGGACTCGGGGGATGATGTTCCCATAGAACTTGAAGCTTGTGTCTTATTCCTGTAGTATGTAGACCAGACCGTGGTTTCTTGTGATAAGATAGGATATTGTGCATATTAAAGCCATGACTTTGTTAATAATGGGTTTTTTTTTAATATCACAATTTTTACAACCCTATTGGCATGTCTTCACTGAAAAAAATGTATTAAGTGCCTCTGGGCAAAATAATAGAGTGGCCCAGGATTGTTTTCACCCTCAGAGCCTCTGGGTAAAACTAGGGATCGTGGGCCAGGAGGTGAGTTATCGGTACCTACAGAGAGCCTAGCTTGCTGACCCACCCGTTCAGAACCTGCACTGTGCCCATTTACAGGAGTGGAGTGGCTGGTGGTGGCAAGTGGTAGGTTTGCAGGTATATCACTAAGACAAGAGGTAGCAGTCCCCATCCTGGAACTGCCGCAGGGATCTGGGCCTGAGTGACGTTTCCTTCCAATCTTCCAATCTGCTCCGCCTTCTCAGCCCTCTGTCTCTCTCAATTGTGACCTCATATTATCCCAGAATGAGCTCCTTGCTGGGCCCCTTTTCCCTCTGGACCCTGCTCTGTAATAAGGATGGAATGTGCTGAGCTGGCAGCAGGTGTGGGTCCTTGGATTCAGGGAGACACTGACCTCAGGAGGCCAGGAATGGATACCAGCCCTGCCAATGAGGCCCTTCAGCCATGGCCAGACTGCCCCAGCAGCCTCTGCCCACTGGGGACCACTGGATGGTGAGAGAGAGAAACCAAAGACGGGAAGATCAGGACTGAGTTGCAGGTGGGGTCACAAGCAGAAAGCAGAAGGGACTCAGAGTTGGGGAAACTGCTCTTCCACTGACCTTGGGGACAGCTGTCAGAGTGGGAGATGGAACCTGGACCTCAGGCAACGCCTGCTAGGCCTTTCCCCACCCCGCCCCCCAACCACCTTCCTCACAATGGGGCTCATTGATGAGGTGGGAGGGGCATCCTAGGGAGGGTGCCATGGGAAGCCTGCCTGCCAGACAGCCTCAGGGAGCCCGCCTGTTCAAGCATGAGCCATACCATCCGGGCTCCCCTGCTCCCAGTGTGCTCTTAGCTCTACCTGCCTGGCGTAGGGTCCTGGAGACCTTCTTGGAGCTTGTCCAGCAGCCATCATGCAGGGTGGTGCTGGGGGCTGCCCTCCTGCTCGGAGGTGGAGGCCTCATGCTGTGGATTCAGAGGAGGAAGAGAAGGAAGACAATCTGTGAGCCTTCCCAAGATGCGCGCCAGCCACAAGAACGCCACACGGCACAGGCTGAGAGCTGGATCAAATCTCACTTTAGCCGCCTTTCCGACGAGAAGCTGGCCCCCGGCAGCACCGCCACTCCCCAGCCTAAGAGTGGCAGCGGAGAGGCCAGCACCCAGAGTCGCATGGAGACCCTCAGCACCAGGCAAGGAGAAGAGGGCACGGCTCTTCGCCGGGAGTCCTTCAGCAGCAGGGAGAAGATGCCTGGGTCCTCAGTGATAAAAGAGACCCACAAGGAGTCTGGAAAATCCTCCTCCACCAATGAAGCCACGTGGGCGGCCGTGGCTGCTTGTACCAAGGAGATTGACACCAAGGGGCGGCTCCTGGCTAACTCCATGTTGCAGCGTGCCATGGTTTACCAGAACTCGGGCCACTTGGAGTCCAAGGACATCAACCAGGAGGAGCTGAAGGCCTTTGAGGAGGTGGAGATGAAGGTGAAAGGCAATTTTGTCACCCAGCGGGAAACCACTGTCGCGGGCGTGAACCACACGCACACCTTCCGTGGACATAATCACCATGACCGCCAGGGTTACCCGAGCCACCAGAGCCACCAGAGCCACCAGAGCCACAGCCTGCCCAACCGCAGCAAGCAGACCTACCCCCCCTTTGAGGCCACCTAACCATGGATGGAGATGCCCCTTCCCCACGAGGCTGGCACACAATCTCAGGCCTGTTTTATCTCAATTGGGACAATCTGTGTGGCCCAGAGTGAGATGCTGCCACCCCAATCTTCTTCCTCCAGGGGTCCTGGGCCCCTTCAACGCCTATGAGTGGGGTCTGCCACAGATGGCACCTAATGGAGGGAGAGCTGGGAGCAAAGCAGCTGAGAGACTCACGGGCCCCTGTAGACCCACCGAGAGGAGACAGAGGCAGATCCAAGGAGCAGCTGAGAGCCCCCCGCAGATGCCTCATGCCTGAATTGAGCCAATAAAGCCTCGTATCCCCTCACTCTGAGTCTGGGGGCTCTGTGGCCAGCCTCAGGGTTGGGCAGGGATGCGGGGAGAAGGTTTCTTCTCCCACAGTCCTCCGCGTGTGGGCCTTGCCCTGGGGCCTTTTCCCTGGGCTGATTCAAGGCACCATGAAATGGCTCTGCTAGTCTCAGGTGTGGGGAGTGGGGTGTCGCCAAGGTAGGGGGACCAGACGTCCCGCTTTTGGTGGGACAGTCCCGATTTTTAACAATTTGTCCCGCGTCCTGCGGCATTTTAAAAAAGTCCCGATTTTTGGAAAGAATGCACGACAAGCTAGGGAACAGCGGGAGATAGACCAAATTTTTAATCAAGAACCCCCTCCCCCCCGGTCAATGGTGTCCTGCTTTACCAATGTTAAAATCTGGTCACTTTATCAAGGGGCTTCACACCCACTAACCTGCTGCTGTCAGGGGAGGAGGAAGCACCCAGGCTTTGGGGGCAGGGCAGGGAGGTGAGACAGGCTTCTAAAAGCCTGTTGGTAAGATGGGATGTAGGCCCTGTCGTCTTGGTGCCGTCCTCACCCTGTCTGTGACTTCTGCAGTTGTGAGGTGTCCCACACTGCAGTCCTCTCTCTGCCCCCCTGCTCCCTGGGACCCACTGGGAGTCCTGTGAGAGCTGTTGGGCTGTGCACTCTCTCCTCTTGTTTATATTAATATTGTTGGGGCTGGGGCTGCCACCGCTGCTAGAACTACTACTAGTACTACCAGCAGCTGCTGCTTTTTGAATTTTTTTCTTTCTTTTTTTTTTTAGTACAGTAGACTCTCCATTAGCCAGAACTCAAACAACTGGCAAGTTCTCAACAACTTGAGTTCCGGTGAAAGCATTTACCAGTCCCCATGGGTTCCAGTTAACTGAGAGTCTACTGTATATACCACATTCTGTGTTGTGTTACGGCACAACCTCATGAGGGCTGTATTTCCTTTTGTCCATCTTGCAAATGAGGCAGCGGAGACTCAGAGACATAATTCTTTTTTTTTTTTTAAAGACTTATTTTATTGTTTTTGACAGAGAGACAGAGATAGAGAGAAAGGGGAGGGCCCAGAGCAGTCTCCATAGTGGTATGTCATCAGTTTTCAACATGATTTTGTTCCAGGGTGGGAACTGGGCTGGGGGCCTCCCCCTTGGGAGGTGTGCCCCATGGGAGGCATGTCCCCTTGAGCCAGGGGCCAAATGGGGAGGGGGACTGATTTTGGGGCCTCCTGCATGGGAAGCACACCTCAGTTCAGCATATGGGTCCACACGGGCCAGAGCTAGGATCCCATCCTTGGTCCCCAGGCTGCAAAGCGAGCGCTTAACCTGCTGAGCCATCCCAGCTTAATTAATTATGATTTTGGAATAGTCACTTTAATAAAGTCTGTAGTTAGTATTGTACCAAGCTTTAGTCTCTAGTTCTGATAATTGTGCTATAGTTAGGTAAGATGTTATTGGTGGTGGGTGAGGGATGTATGAAAATCCCCTGGACTACTTTTGCAACTTTTTTGTAAATTTAAAAGTAGTTCAAACTTTAAAATCAAAAAAGTTTTCAGACAACTTAGTTATGAGTGCATGTCAACATTTTATTACAGTTATGCTGCAAGGAAAATGGCTTCTAAGCAGCCAACTCAAGTGTATACTCCTGGTAAGGATGTTTTTGTAAGAAAAGAGAGGGGTGGGGATGCTGGAGTAGCTCAACAGATTGAGCCCTTACCTTGCAACTGCAAGGTTCAGGATCAAATCCCGGCCCTGGCCCACGAAAACCCATGTGCTGAGCTGCAGAGCATCTGGTAACCGCAGGGATGGCAGCGAGGGTTAGCACCTCCCATGCTGGAGACCCCCAGTTCGGTCCCTCCTGTGAGGCCCCACATCCACCTGTGAAATGAAACCGTGTCACAACTAATGATGTGATGTACAACTGTGGAGACTGCTCTAGGTCCTCCCCTTTTCTCTCTCCTCTCAATAAAAAATAATTCTTAAAGAAAAAGAAAGAAAAGCGATAGGTGAAATCATTGTTAGACGAGATATAAAGATGAATAGTTAGTTAACAGCCACTAGACTCTTGTTTGAGAGTTAGCTGGGAAGGTGGCTTGTTTCCCAGATCAAGGCTTAATTCCATTAAAGCTCACCAGGAAATTGCTTAAGCATTTTGTTAGGAATGTTCATTTCTCCCCAGTGGGAGGTTATGAATTATATCACACCCACAAAAAAGTTCTGCCCCAGACCAGATTTGGGACTATTTTTCTTTTATATGACAAATTGTGAACACACACCTCAATAGACAGCATACTAAAGTGTGTGGAGGAGACGGAAATGAAGGGGACGTCATTCTTGACCTTAATGATTCCAGGCAAAGTGGGACGAGCACTGTGTAAGGAGAACAAAATGCTGTGGAGTGCAAAGGGAAGGGAAATGGAGAAGCTCTGCAGTCCTCACATCGCTTGAGGGGCTGTCTCCTAGGAGGTGTTCCAGGCAGACGGGAACAGCTTGAACAAGGGTGTAGGGGCGGGGAGTCAGCGGTGTGTCAGGGGACCTTGGTGGTCAGTTTGGCTGAAGAGCAACATTTAGAGATAGGCAAAAAGTATGAGAAAAGGCCAGAAAAGTGACTCCAAAGCCTAGCGCCCAGGACGATTTAGGAGACCATCCAATCAAATGTCTTCCTTTTATGTCACAGGCCAGTTTAATAAATCTCACCCAAGCCCACAGGCCACGGGTAGGGGAGAGTGAAGGGGTCTCTGCATTGTTGAGTAGACAAACAAGGGCAAGGAACAGGTAATAGAAGCTCAGGGGAGAGATGTCCAGTGGAGGCATTCCAGAAGGACTTCTCAGAGGAGGTGGCGATGATGATGGGCCAAGGGGCATGGCAGAGACTGGTTCCCTCTGCCACAGGAAGTCACCAGGTTGCTTGTGCATCCTGGGCCCCAAAAACCTGCTCCCCTTCTTAGGCCACTCTGGCTCCTCGGAACAGCCAGTGTAACCATGGTGTCAAGGGAGAGTAGCCTTCAAAAGGATCCTTTGTCATCTTACAGCTGGAGGGGGCCTGAGAGGTCCGAGGACAGCCTCCCCTCCCACATCAGCCATCCTCCTCTACAGATCGAACACTGCCACCCTCCTGATGTAGGCCTTGAGCAACTTCACCTGATTCCATGATAATTACCGCTCACGCTGACCGCCAAGTTCTACTCTAAGCCCTGTACAAATAGCACCTCATTTAAGCTTCACACCAACTCTCTAAGGAGGGTACTAATATTATCCCCATTGTCCACTTGATGAAGCTGAGGTTTGATGAAGCCCTTTGCCCAAGGTCTCATCGTTGGTGAGGGGGGCCACACTACAAGTTAAACTCGGACCCCTCTGGGTTCAGAGCCTACGCATCTGACCATGCTGCCGCTCTGCTCCATGACGCTCCCACGTACTTCCCGCCCTCCCGGCTCATCCAGGACACGGGCCTTTTCCCCTCTCCTCTCTCTGCACCAGTGGAAGCACATCAGGCCTGAAGCGGGACTTCCGGCCAAGGACAAGGCCGGGATTCTTGGCGGCACCAGTTCACAGATTTCAAAGTGCTTTCTGTGTGTTTTGTTCTTTAAGACAGCCCTATAAGGTAGAACTGAAGTGATTTTATTGTCATGTCATAGATAAGGCAATGGAGACTCGAAGACATGATGTGACTGGCACAACAGCCAGAGGTGACTCAGATCCAGCGCTTCCTCGATTCTACCACACTCCCTCTCCCGCACACTGGCATTTCTTCCCTCTTGTCTTGGGACTCCCTTAAATGGGACAAGGGAGAGGCCGCTGGGAGTCTAGAGGACAGGGGCCTGCTTCACTCCCCACGGAGCAAGACCCAGTTATCCCTGCTGTTCAGGCCCGGTCCACCAGCGGGGCTTGGGGCCTCTGGAGCTGACCACCAGCAGGAAGGGGGACTTAGTGAGCGGCTGTGGCTGAAGAAGGCACTGGAGTGAGAACCCACCCCAGTCCCCTTTGAGAAGGGGTGGCAGGCAGGGTTGGGGAGGGAGAGGTCCTTGGCATTTGAATAGAGGAAGTAGCAAAAGCTTGATCTCTCAATCAGAGGGTGCTGGTCCCATCACGGCTGGACTGGAGCCCTCTCGGGGGTTGGCAGACCTGGGAACAGGGACGACCCACTGGGAAAGTACGGGGGCGTGTGTAACAAGACATAAGGAGGCTCCTATCACTGGCTCCGAGCCTGATATGGAGGCTCCTGAGGAGGCAATCCAACAGAAGCCAAAAACTGTTTGCCTCAAGATGTTCCCTGCCATGTGAGCAAAGCAAAACACGGAAAAGAAAAAAAACAAACAACATGCTAAGTATCCAGTGAGCTATTCTGGCAATTTACTCAGTGGAATCCAAGGATGTAGTCAATAGCACGGGGAAAGGTTTGTGCTGTAAAGTTGACTGCATCACACTGTGTCCCCTGAATGATGACTCACGGGAACAACACTCTTGGTCCCAGTGCCAGGAAACTGTGTTTCTCCAGGGCAGCTGCCTTGCTTTTATCTTGAGTTCTACATATCTGTCAGGTGACCACGTTTCCCTTTTAGCTTTGACTGTCAGGAAGCTCCAAATCAAATTCATGGCCCATTGCTCACAACTGTATGACTGGGACTTTGAAATCAACATCGTTCCTGGCTTTATTTTCTTTCCTTCCTCCTAAACACTTTTCTATTTATTAATAATCATGCTGTGTTATATGCTGTATTTGTCAACGACTGAAGAGAAATATTTTTGGTGTAGAATGGGGTAGAGGGGAGAAAGAAGAGGAAAGAAAAAGTTTTTAAAAAGCGAGAGGAAAATGGTTTTACTAACATTGCCTTCAATTCAGCTGAAGAGCATCAGTTTCACTGGTCTCTCGTGAATATAAAAGGGTTGACACCTTTAACTGGTAATGTTAGAAACCATGCCAGTGACTGATAAAATAGGAACATGCAAAATAGAACAATGAGATGTCACTTTCCACCCAGAAAATAGGCAGATATTAATGCTGACGGTCCCCAGTGTTGGCCTAGGTGAGCCTGGACATTCTCTCCTATATACTGATGGGCTGTGAACTGGCTAATTGGAGAGGCGTTTGGCATGTGCAAATGTACATACATGTGACTCAACAATTACACACCTAAGTATCTAAACAGTAGGAACACTCTTAGATATAGACACAGAAGACTTTACAGAAAACGTTTCAGCATTGTTTATAATAGTAAAAATAAGGAAACATTCTAAATGTCCTCAAAGGAAGAATGAAAAATAAATTGTGGTCTAAACTCACAATGGACTATTATACAGCAATGAAAAATGAATGAATCAGAGCTACATAGCCTGCTACAGACAAAGCTCAAAACACAGTGCTGGGCAAAAATGGCAAACTGTGGAAGGTATATAAGTTTAATTTCACTTTTATAAAGTTAAAAATGGCCAAAACCATATTATGTCTTATTTATGGATCCATATATATGTCTTAAGGCAGGGGTCCCTAACCGCTCAGGCTACAGATGGGTACCAGTCCATGGCTTGTTAGGATCTGGGCCTCACAGCAGGAGGAGAGCGGTGGGCCAGTGAGCGAAGCTTCAACTGTATTTACAGCCGCTCCCCAACACTCGCATTATTGCCTGACCTCTGCCTCCTGTCAGATCAGTGGCAGCATTAGATTCTCATAGGAGTGTGAACTCTATTGTGAACTGTGCATGGGAGGGATCTAGGATGTGTGCTCCTGATGAGAATCTAATGCCTGATGATCTAAGGTGGAGCTAAAGCAATGATACTAGTGCTGGGGAGCGGCTGCCAATACAGATTAACAGTAGCAGAGAGGTCTGATTGCACAGAGACCATAATAAACCAATTGCTTGCAGACTCATATCAAAACCTTATCAGTGATAATGATTACAATGTAATAATAATAGAAATAAAGTGCACAAAAAATGTAATGCACTTGAATCATCCCAAAACCATTCTTCCCCTTGGTTCATGAAAAAATTATCTTCCATGAAACCAGTCCTTTGTGCCAAAAAGGTTTAGGAACCCTGTCTTAAAGATATAAAAACTTAAATGGGAACAATAATACCGGAGTTAAGATAGCAAGAGGAAGAAAAGGAAGGTGGCCAGGGGAGGGTTGCCATGGGTGCTGAATACATGCATGTGGATTATATTCTTATCTCTTCCTTTGGGTTTGGCTCACACAGTTCAAAACAAAAAAAACAACAACAAGGTGAACACTGTTATTGCAACCAGGTAAAACATGGGAAGAAAATGTGTGCAAAACTATGGTGTTGGGGAGGTAGGAACTGGGGTGAGGTTAATACCAGTGTCCCGGTTGTTCAGAAGAGGACGGGAAGGCATCATAACACAGCCTCTCTTGCAGGCTTTGTGGTCCAGGGCTCCAATGGCGAGTTCCCCTTCCTGACCAGCAGTGAGCGCCTGCAGGTGGTGAGCCGTGCACGCCAGGCTGTGCCCAAGGACAAGCTCCTGCTTGCTGGTTCTGGCTGCGAGTGTGAGGCCACAATGCCCTGGGCCTGGGGGGGCAGCTGAAGGTGTCTGGAAGCAGCTGGGGGTGGCTGGGGTGGGGCTCTCTGGCCCGAGGCTCGGTTCAGTCTACTTGTTCTGTCTCTTCTGCACCCCTTGCTTGCGCCAGGGTCCTAGCCCAGCCCTTCTCCATCCTGCTCTCCCCCTCGATGGCCTGTAGAGAGACTCTTTCCTTCTGCAGCTACTCAAGCCACGGTGGAGATGACAGTGAGCATGGCCCAGGTGGGAGCCGATGCTGCCATAGTGGTGACCCCTTGCTACTATCGTGGCCGCATGAGCAGTGCTGCCCTCATTCACCACTACACCAAGGTGGGTGTGAGGGGTGGTCAAGGGATTGAGGCCTGGATGAGGGGGAGACTGCCTGGGGAGAGCAGACAGAGACTCTGGGAACAGAGTGGTGAGCCTTCTCCCCATGAATGGCAGCCCTGGGAAAGGGAGAGAGGTCACCATGTACCAGCTGTGTGACATTGGATGACTGCCCTAACCACTCTGTGTCACTGTTTCCTCTTCTCTCAAAAGGGAGAAATAAAGGGATCTTCATAGGGTTGTGGTGAGGGCTATATTCCATCAAAACATAAAGGACCTGGCACACAGAAAGCACGCACTAAATGCTACCCACCAGGACTGCTTACAAGCAGGGCATGCAGGCCTGGGACTTCTAGTCCAGGAGGTGGGCCTGCCCAGGGAGCCCACCTCCTGCAGGTGGGCAGTGCCTCTGGCTCCTCTGACCTGGGCAGCTGCCCTCTCCCCACCTCTGCGTCCCGCAGGTCGCTGACCTCTCTCCAATTCCTGTGGTGCTGTACAGTGTCCCAGCCAACACCGGGCTGGACATTCCTGTAGACGCCGTGGTCACGCTTTCCCAGCACCCGAATATCGTTGGCATCAAGGACAGCGGTGGAGATGTGAGTGGCAGTTGCTACTGCCTGGGGCACCTTCCTCTTCTCTTTTGCTACCAACTTCAGGACAGTCATGGGACCCTCTTCAGTTCTGGGCTCCAGTCTGGGTTCTCCCTGTTGTGTGTGCTCTCTGGGGCTTTGTCTGAACTTTGAAGCACCTCTCTGGGGCCCCGGATCTCATGTACCCGCACTGGGCCAGCCCCCAGTGTGGCCTGAGGCTCTGGGTCCCACACTCACACCCAGTTTGCTGTTGCAGGTGACCAGAATCGGACTGATGGTGCACAAGACCAGGAGGCAGGATTTCCAGGTGTTGGCTGGATCGGCTGGATTCCTGCTAGCCAGCTATGCCGTGGGTAGGCCTCCCACAGCTCTCCTGCTGGGATGGGTGACCCAGATACACCCAGGCAGCTGGGAGAGACCAGGGCTGGGCCTGCACAGGGCCTTTGCCAGCCTGCCTGCTCCAATACCTCAGGAGTCCAGCACACTGCTTGCTTGTCTAAACACTGGGTGTTTCTGAGTGACCCCATTGGGTAGAGGAGGGTGGCCAGGCACAAACCCTGGCCTGTTGTAGGGAATGCCTACAATTTACTCTTAGGTCCTGAGCTCCCTGCTTAGGTGATGAATTTAGCTCCTCTAATCTCACCTTGTCAATCATCCTTAGAAGGCAGAGGTTTGGGGTCCTTCCCTGTAGCTGGGAGTCCATTATCCCTCTCTCCCTGGTCCAGGCGAGAATAAACGGTCAGACCTGTAGCGTTGGGCCAGAAATCTCTGGCTGCCTTATGAGATTCTGTTCCAGTCCAGGAGCCTAGGAATGTCACCATTAGACCAACTGCTCTTGTCT